>PVIR01041174.1:0-12900 GCA_004026965.1 Petromus typicus
TGTACTAACTAAATCTTGGAAACAGCCCACATACAGGTGAATGGATAAAGATGTGGTTTTTATATTAAGTGGAGCACCACTGCCATAAAGAAGGGTAAACTTGAGACACTTTTACGTAAATGAAGTCACACTGAGAACATAATTTTAAGTGAAATAAATCAGACACATATACTTAAATATCACAGTATTTCTCTTGTGTGAAAAACTAAAAGGATAAATAAGGACAAAAAGGGATTATATATATTGGGAAGTAGGAAGAACATGTTGCAATGGGAAAGGAAATAAAAAAAGGAGTGGAAAGGGAAGAGGAAGGGAAAGGGGAAAAAAGAAAATAGAAGGAAAAATTGAAACAATGCTTTTGTAAATGGGGATGGGAGGGAAGAAATGTTGAAGGAAACAGGAACGGGAGAAAAAAGAAGAATCAAGATATATTATGTACAGATACAAATTCCCTATGTGAGCACTATGTATATCAAAAGTGTACCAATAAAATCAAACTTTTAGCTTTGTTTTTGTTTTTGTTTTTTCAGACAGGGTCTTGTTTTGTAGTTCAGGCTGGTCCTAAACTCAGCCCTGGACTCAGCAATCCTCCTGCGTCTGCCTCCCGAGTGCTGGGATTACAGGCATGAGCCACCATGCCCAGCATTGTGGTATGTCGTACTGATTGCTGATGGGCGTGAGTAACTACCCCGAGCATTGTTGTATATACTTACCAGGAATGGAACTTGGGGTCTTGCGCTTGCAAGGCAGGTGCGGAACCACTGAGCTAAATCCCCGGCCCTAAAGTCAATTTTTAAAAAAACAACAATTGTGGAATACAGCAAAAGTGGTACTAAGAAGAAACATGAATGAATACCTGCCTCAAAAAAGAGAGATCAAATAGCTTTTGGATACATCTCAAGACCTCAGGAAAACAAGAAAAAACAAATTCAAATTTGGTAGATGGAAAAAAATAATAAAGATCAGACCAAGTTGGGCATAGTGGTACATGCCTATAATCTCAGCACTGAAGAGGCTGAGGCAGGAAGTTTGCAATGAGTTTGAGGCCATCCTGAGCTATATAGTGACTTCAAAGTCAGGCTAAACTAGGTAGCAAGACCCTGACTCAAAAAAAAAAAAAAAAATCAGACCAAAATTAAAGGAAATTTAAATTTTAAGAAAAATAAAGAGTTAGTTCTTTGGAAAGACAAACAAAATTAACAAAGTTTTAGCTAAACTAACCGATAAAAAGATTCACAGTAACATATGTGCACCTATGTTTGTAGCATCACAGTTTGTAATAACTAAATTTTGGAAATAGCTCAAATGCCCATCAACTAGAGATTGGATTATGAAGCTGTGGGATATTCTTTTTTTTTAGGTTTTTTTGAGACAGGGTTTCGCTTTGTGGTTCAGGCTGGCCCTGAGTTCAGCCTCCAACTCACATCACAGCAATCCTCCTGCCTCTGCCTCTCGAGTGCATGAGGCATGAGCCACCACGCCCGGCACTGTGGTATGTGGAACTGGTTGCTGCTGGGCGTGAGTCTCCACGCCCAGTATGGTATGTGGTTACCGGGGAATCGAACCCGGGCCCTTGGCACTTGCAAGACAGGCGCCGGAACCACTGAGCTAACTCCCCGGCTCTGTGGGATATTTTTTATACAATGGAATAAATAATGATAAATTAGAGATCCATAAATAATGATAAATTATAGACGCAGCTAAATGGATGCACCTCAAGACCATATGCATAACTGAAATAAATAGGACACAGATGTATAAATATCATATTGTTTCTCTAGTGTGAGAAATTGAAGGTGTAAATGAAATCCAAAATGTATGATAGGTATTGTGGAATAGGAAGACAATGCTCAAAAGGAAAGAGTAACTGGGTGGGGGCAGGGGAAAGTAAAGAAGGAAAAAAATTTGATGGTGAAAAGGAAAAAAAACTGGAAACAAAGTATATATATGAATATATAAGGTATTCATATATATATATATTTGGGGAGAGAGAGGAGAGAGAAATAGATAGTGGGAATGGGGGGTTTGAATGGAGGGGCAGGGGAATGGGAAAAACTAGGAATCAAGACATATCATGTATAGGTACTAATCCTCAATGAGGAATGTGATCATAATGTATTCCTATAATGTACCATAAATAATTTATTTAAAAAAGAAATTATCTATCAAAATCTCTGATGAGCACAGATGCAAAAATCTTCAACAGAACACTAACAAACTAAAATCAGTCACACATTAAGAGGATCAAACCTGACAAATTGGTCTTATTTCATGCAACCAAGGATAACTGAATGTGCAAACAAATAAGACTTAAACAAACCAAACAGACTCAAGAGTGAAATCATATATTAATGTCACTGGATACAGAAAAAGCGTTTCATAAAAATTAACATCTGCTTATGATAAAATCCCCAAAGAAACTAGTTATGGTGGGAATCATACTTCAGCATAGTAAAAGCCATGTTATGACAAATAACAGACATACTGAATGGAAAAAATTGAAGATAGTTCATCTAATATTAGCAATATTTCACAGGTATTCACCCTTACCACACTTACCCAATATAGTACTTGAACTTTTAGTAATAGGATTCAGGAAATAGAAATAAATGACATAAAATTTGTTAAAAAAGGAAGTCAAATTATGCCTGTTTGCAGATGACATGATTCTATACTGAGAAAAAAACCGAAGAGTCCACTGAAAGGGTCTTAAAACTGATAAATTCAGCAAAGTAACAACACACTAAATCAACAGTAGCTTTCCTATATATTAATAAACTCACTGAGAGATAAATCAGCAAAAAAGTTCCTTTCACAATTCCCACAAAATAAATTAAACACTTACGAATAAACATAAAAAGGGGAGAAGAAGATATCTACAATGAAAATGGCAAAACAATGAAGGAAGAAATGGAAGCCAAGAGGTTCAGTCATAGCTAACTAGAGGTGGTGGTGCAGGAAATCTAGGAAGACCAGGAAGGGGGAACAGGAAATAGAGGGGGGATTACCCAAATACACAAAGGCGACTCAAAATAGTAGCCCACCACATTAAATTCAGTATCAAGGGTATTAGGTATCAAGAGAAAGAGAAGCTGGGCCACTGCTTGATCCTGGCTGCATTTATAGCTCAAACACAGGAGACAGGCCATCTCGGGAGAGGATCCTATAATCTGAGGGCAGGAGCTGAACACAGCATGACTGGGCTGCTCTAATCAGCACCTAGCTTAGCCACCACCAACCTTCTGAAGTCTGTCTGTTCTATTTCCTATATCACTGGAAAAGGAGCCCAGTGAGCAAGATACTCAAAGATCAAGACAAGAAAACCTAGAGCCAGAGAATCACTCAGAGAACAAGGACTCAGTTGCAACTGGAAAGCCCTTGAGAAAGGTTAAAAATAGCAATGGGGGCAAACAGCAACTCAGATCCAGAAACTGAGCCATGACTGTGAGAGCCAAACTGAGTTGGAGAGGTGAGCAGTGATTGTGACCAGTGTGATATAGGAGAGGAAAAGCCACTTTAGCAGTACCAAAGTGCAGGCTTTCTCATTGCTCCCCCAAGCACTACCAAGTGCTATGCCCGAGTGTTATCCTACCAGCCATTCACCCTTCAGTGTTTGCATGGGAATCCTGCCACAACCAGCCAAAAGTGGCTGAATGCCACAAAACCTAGGCACTCAGACTTCACAAGCTGACACTGATTCTGTGAGGTGTGTAATCAAGAGTTTGCACAGACACAAAACTAAGGGTGAACAGTGTAGCCAGAGGGACTTGCACGGTATATATATTTGGTGCTTCATATAAAAAAAGATTTAAGCATTCACAAGGATTGTAAGGAAAGAGGCAGAGGTTGAGAAGGTATCATTAGAAACCAGTGGAACTGGCTCTTGACTAGCCATACTGGGCCCCTTCCCTGACAGAACTGAAGATAAATGATAAAAAGATGAAGACAAAATTCCCCAGTTAGTCATACTCAAAAGTACACACCTGAAAGCCAGCAGACCACTGCCTACAGAAGTAGACAGTCTACTCAGTTTTAGGCCAAGTAATCCATTTGTATTTCCACGACAAATCAAATTCCTTCCTTTTGTAAACTTAGTGGAAGATTATACTAATGGAATTCTTACTGTAATATAAATAGGTCAAGAAGAACCTTTACTATTGTATTTTTCTACTTGTGTAGTTAAATTTTTTTCTTCTCTTCCTTGTCTTCTTTTCCTCCTTTCATCTAATAGATAGATATGTCAAATTAATTTGTATGCACTATTTTCAGAACTAGAGGACTTAAAAGGAAAAAATGATCAAAAGAGAAAGATAGAGTTATTACCTAATGGTATATAAAACAATTCAACAGGAAGAGATAACAGCTAAAAGTATATATGTACCTAATGACACTATGCCTAATTTCATAAAACAAATACTACTGCACATTAAAAGTCAAATAAACATCTACACCATAAAAAATGTGATTTTCATTCACCATTCTCATAAACAAACATGTAAAAGAAAAGAAAAATCAACACAGGAACCATACAATTGAGTAAATGAACTGCACAGATACCAATACAATATATCATCCAACAACAGTAGAATACACACACAGTCTTGGGGCACACATTTACACACAAGCCATAACAGTTGTCATAAACTTGAATTTTGCTGTTTTTAATTGGTCAGCAGTTTACACTATGCTGCTGGATGGTAAAGAAACCAGCTGCAGGTATCCTCCAGGAGAGACATACGGGAGTGAGGCAACAGTTGTCTATCTACCTTTTTTTTTTCATCTTTTTTGAGACAGGGTCTTGCTTTGTAGTTCAGGTTGGTCCCAAACTCGCTATGTAGTCCAGGCTACTTTGAACTCGGCAATCCTCCTATTTCTGCCTCCCAAGTGCTGGCATTACAGGTATGAGCCACTACGCCCAGAATTGTGGTATGTGGTTACCAGGAATCAAACTCAGGACCTTGTACTTACCAGGAAGATGCTGGAACCACTGAGCTAAATTCCTGGCCCCTTGTCTGTCTACTTTTAAAGAGGTTTTTCAGGCTCAGGATTCCAAAATCTTGTGCCACAAATTGTGAAAGCAGTTGTCATTAGGTCAATTACCATAAATGACTGAAAATTGACCTTCAAGAAGCTATTTTGACAGAAGCGAAAATAAAGGCGACTGCCATAACTTCTCAACACGCTACACAAAACACAGTGCTGCATACTCCACAGGCAGAGCAGTACATTCTAATATCAGACTTGGCCAACTAAGATGTGAGGGCTTTCTTTGGGCACAGCAAGCAGACAGTAGGGTTTCTAGGAGGGCCCACGCACAATACAACCACCACTGAAGTTTTTCCATACTGTTTACAATCATTAAGGTTGAACACAATGTAGAGAAACATTTTGCTTTCAGTTCCCATAGTTAACATTTTCTCATCCACCTAAACCACATGTTGTAGTACCACCTGTAAACTTTCTCCTGAAACATCTCACAGAGGTTTCTGTGTCCTAAACACAGAAATGAAACTTGTAAAATATCATTTACCACAATGACTGAAAATTTCCATTTGTGTTTGTTGGTCCTCGAGGACAAGGTAGTCCCAAGACAGTGTAATCTGTTAACCCTTACATTTACACTTGCATCCTTTATCAGCACCCTTCACAGCCATACTACTATATTACTAACAGTTCATCTATGATGTAGAAGGAAAGGGAAGAGATGGAAGCTTGGGTGAAAAAGGAGTATAAGGAGTGGAGAGGTAGATGGAAGAAACTGCATTAGGTAAAAAAAATTAGAGGGGTCAGATTTTGTTAGAGGTTTTTATAGTCAGAGTGAAAGGCTAATGTTGAGAGCTTTGAGAAGATACTTGTGGGGGCAGGCACACGACATGTAGGTGAAGGGGGTGTAAGAACCTGCTGATACACTGGCACACGTGGACAGGGGAAGAGGCAAGGAGAGACAAGGAGCTAGGCAATATAAGGAAGAGCAAAAAGAATAGGACAGAAGGTTAATGTGGGAGATAGGAATACAGGGGGGAAACTTGACAGGAAAAACTTAAAAAGTGGGAGAAATGAGTAAAAAAATAAAATCAGGGGGCCGGGGAGTTAGCTCAGTGGTTCCGGCGCCTGTCTTGCAAGCGCAAGGACCCGGGTTCGATCCCCGGTAACCACATAACAATACTGGGTGTGGAGACCCACACCACACCCAGCAGCACCCAGTACCACATACCACAGTGCCGGGCCTGGTGGCTCACGCCTGTAATCCCAGCACTCGGGAGGCAGAGGCAGGAGGATTGTGATGTGAGTTGGAGGCTGAGCTGAGGGCCAGCCTGAACCACAAAGCGAGAACCTGTCTCAAAAAACCTAAAAAAAAAAAATAATAATAAAAATAAAATCAATCTTCTTACAAAGGCTAGAATTGAAGAAAAGGGATAGAGAAATGAGAAAGGAGAGAAAATAACAACTACCTCAAAGGGAGGGAAAAGTACCCAAAGAGAAGTCGCAGGGTACCAGATCCAACACTCCAGCAAGGTAACATGCAAGCACTTACTTCACAGTCACCGTGTCAGAAAGCCTGCATGTCCACACAATCCCCTCCTGTTGTACTGCAGTATGATTCCGCAGGCAGCGGCCGGGCAGGCACACACACACTGAAGTCTCGGAGAGTTGCTGGGTGCATGAGCCAGCTAACTCCCAGCGCAGTGGGGCGCTGTTCACTGTTCATCCTTTCTCTGGCCAGAGCCTGAGGAGAGGGCACTTCCCAGAGGAACACATCTTCCCCAGTGTTTGGAGGGGCATGGGGAGAGTGTCGGTTTATGCAGAGTCTGCTCCAGGAGTCTGACTTCTGTAGCTGCAGTTTGGCCCCTCAAGCTATTTGTGACTCTTATGGTGGCTGCTCCCCACAGCAGCAAGGGGTGGGGGTTACTGTGAACCAGCCAGGGAAGCTAGGCATCCTCTTTTCAACTATCCAGATGTTTGGTTTATCTACATTTATCATCTCTCCTATTAATTTTGTGTTTTAGGGAAGGACCCTCCTTTACTTCAGAAACAGTTTTGTTCTTAGTGGATCCTCTCTGAACATCTATGTGACACCTCCGCTAGTCAGCCATGTTGGATTTCCTCCAAACTGAGATTTTAGTATCTATTCTAAAATGAAGGAATTGCTACAGGTCTTTAAAAAATACTTTTAAAATCTTTTACACCTGAGTCTTCAAGGTGTGAAATGTGCTTCACAGAGCTCAGTCTTAGTGAGACAGACAAGAAACTGCCCAGCTCTTCCCTTTCCTCCTCCACTGGCCTGAAGTATGTTCCAACCAACAGATTACATGCCTCCTCCTTGCTGTCCCTTGCCCTCTAAGTGGGGGGTGGGAAACTAATCCAGTATATTCCATCACTCCTGTTATAACTTCATAAACTGCCCTTCAGGCAGAGCTGACAGGCACAGCTCAGGTGACAATGCAGCACCCAAATGGTGGGAAATTGCCTTTTATAAAATTAAGACCAGGAGGGGACTGGGACCCAGTGTTGTTATTCCTGAAATCTCCAAGCCCAGTGGATCATGAGCAATATGTCAGACCTTCCTGGAGATTCCTGAAAAGCAAAATCAGTCACCATCTCAGCCTCACTATTTCCATGAAGGGGTGGCTGTTAATAAAGGAGGCGCTTCACCTGACATTCCACTGAGCTGTCATTATAATAGCTGCAGTTCAAGACAACCTGCAACTACTCCAGATGTCTGTCTTTTTGCAGCAGGTTTGACCTTACCCTAAGCTCGGATGACACCATGGCAGGACTGAACTTGGATCAACCCCAAGGCCACAAAATGTACAGAACAGCAAGGCAGCTCCCTTTAAGCCACACCCCCCACCCCACCCCCCTACACCCTCAGGCTGGCCTAGGAGGGCTCCCTCTAGGGCCCTGGCTCCACACTGCAGCACAAGCCCACTGTGTGGTCCTGCTCATGACTCATTTCTTTTTTTTTTTTTTTTTTTTAGGTTTTTTGAGACAGGGTCTCGCTTTTGTGGTTCAGGCTGGCCCTGAGCTCAGCCTCAAACTCACATCACAATCCTCCTGCCTCTGCCTCCTGAGTGCTGGGATTACAGGCGTGAGCCACCACGCCCAGCACTGTGGTATGTGGTACTGGTTGCTGCTGGGTGTGGGTCTCCACACCCAGTATTGTTATGTGGTCACCAGGGAATCGAACCCGGGCCCTTGCGCCTGCAAGACAGGCGCTGGAACCACTGAGCTAACTCCCCGGCCCCTCATGACTCATTTCTTACAACACTTCCAAGGCCTTGTAAATCTACCCAACATTTTAACCCTGGACAGTGTGGCCAAAGTAGATCATGTTAAAGGGATTACAAAAACTAGGGCCTGCTCAGGTTCCAGAGACCAACAGCAACCAATAAAGACCAGCAAATATAGACATCAACCAGAAGTGATAGGCATCAACAAGCACTGAATGATGCTGATGACCAGCAACAAACGCCTGATGTGGTGGAGACAAGAAATATCGACTGACAATAGTGACAATTTTGACTCACAAAGATCCCCGGAATTTGCCAGGGACCAGTGGAGACCTGCAGAGAGTCCCACAGAAAAAGTAGGAGCTCCTAGAAAGACTAGAGAGTTTTTCCAAGGGAGCAATGAGCCTCAGCTGCCAAGTGCTAATGGGGCAGCTGGGATGTACTAAGAGCTAAAACACTGGGGGCCATGGGTGCCAAAAACCTGGAGCCCAAAGCTGTAACACTGAGGCTTAAGAGCCTAAGAAACAAGACTTCTTCCTACAATAAGAAAAATTAAGTATATGAAACATCTAGCACATTGTCTGGAGCACAATAGATACACAACATATACATATCAGTTCTTCTCATCCTGTGGGTCCATAGATCTCAGATGTTAGATGTATTGCCAAAAGAGTAATCTGATACATTATTACAGGTTTTTCCAGAAGCTCATAGTTTTCTTAAGTTTAGCAACTGAGAGAGGAAAGACAAAGGCATGTTCTCTTCAGTAGCTCTTCCCTACTTGCAGCCTTCTGCATCTTCAGGCAGTTAGGGGTTTGGTCCTCATGCTGTCTACTACGGCTGAGATCACCGCGCCGGCAGCCTTCACTCCTTCCACCAAGGCGTGCTCCACCTGCAAAGCACATCAGTTAGAGGGACAGTCTCCGCTCATCCCAGTCTGCCTTCCTCCTACCTCCACCCCACCATTTCCCCCCAGGAATTCTCCTAGACAGGAGCCAGACTGTCCTTTCTTTCCAAACTCCTAGAACTGCAGACCAAGAGAAGCTGGAATTGATGAAGACAGACCTCCAAGGCATTTAGCTTCCTTTCCCACAGGAGGCATCTTCCTCGTCAGGAAAGTCCTCTTCCTTGCTCAGAGCCATCCAAACAGTCTCTGGCCCCAGGATGGGCTTAGAGGCAAAGGATCTCTACAAAGAATCTACTTCTGCCACTGAGGCCCTTGTTCTATAACAGGGACTCTAAACCAGGGGAACTCACTTGAATAGAATCACACAGTGTATCCAAGCTCAGCTTTGAGTGGTGCCTTATGGCTCGTGGGTCAAGGATTCTTCCCAGTTGTACCCTGTAGTTTCGGGTCAAGCTCCTGGCCCTGGTGCAAACCCTCACTAGGATGGGGTTCAGGTGAGCAAAGGGTTCAGAGCACTGAGAAGGAAGATGCAGAAGGCAAAGGAGAGGGAGTGGACAGAGGCTGCCAACATTCACTGAGAGGTACACAACAGAAGTGGGGAGACAAAAAGGGAGCTGTGAGCTCAGTCTGCTCACAGAACATAAGAAGACCCACAGTGTTCTTTAATCTACCTTTAATCTTCACCTTCTTTTATCAACTTGCAGCATATATTTTTTCTACTTGGTGCATTGAGTTTTAAACAAGGATCCCCCATTTGCAAGAGCAGCCCACATTGTTACAGATATGCAGGTCTCCAGGGCCATTTCACATGCATTGTGTGTAGCACACTTAGTTTCTCTCTGCCCTTCATGGGGTCCAGTACAGATGGGCCCAGCAGGGGTGAGTGGAGCAACATGGTCCACGGTCCAGCAGTGCATAGTCACAGCATGGTCCTGAGAGGCCAGGTTTAGGAATGCATGCTCAAACAGCCTGACTGACTGGTCATTCAAGAGAAGTTGGGAATCTACTTTTCCTGTAAAATTTCTGTTTTTAAAAGTTGCCAAGTACTTCAAATTCAAAAGGCAATAGCATATCTGAGATGCTGCCCATAGGCTGCAAGTTTGCAACTTTTATAACAAAATGTCTACATTTGTCTATCTTCACTTTAGAAGGAAGAAACAATCTCAGAAACGGAACCTTTGCCAAGGGGACCACTCTCCTCAGTGATGAAGCCAGGACTCAAACCAGGCAGGATTCCCATTAGGCCAATTCTCTTTCTACTCCTCCAAGAGGATATGGAGGGGTAGATGCCTCCTGAACCCAGCCTTGTAAGAACAGAAGCACCTCTAGCACAGCAAACAATATGGTGGGATCAGTGATGGCCGATCTGGCAACTGAAAAGTTGATATAGTGTAAGAAAGCTCCACAAGGAGCCATGACCAGGAACCACACCTGCTGGCTCCGGGGCACACCATATCTGAGGTTGTTGACGAAGTGCTCACAGTTCCCCTCGATCAGGCTGTACTGCACAATCTTGTTGATCATCATCTTTGTGCGCTGGATGATCCTGTCCACAGGCAAAGGCAGGTATGTTCCATCCAGCTTGTTGTTGACCGTCCAAGAGCAGCCATGCAGCACATCCTCCAAACGACTATATTTTACAACTGCACGGTTGCTAAAGACAGAAGTGATGCTGCCAACCTCAAAGTCCTCACCTGGAGACCATAGGCAAACAAAAGTCAGAAAATTGCTAGAGGTAGCAGGGGACAACACCAGTTCAGTCTAAGGCTAGCAAAGGAAGAGAGGAGGCCTTTGCCCAACACTGTACTCTTCACCTTCCATCAGGCAAGAATCACTACCTTATAGTGTGGCTCTGGACTGAATTACACCAATCTAGACCTTATCTTCTTTCCTGATCTCCATTTCCTATACAGGGGGGGTGTCCTGTTCACAGTCATAGTGGTTCCAAGACATGCTTTTCTTTGTGGGCACAGTTGAGGCCCAACAGTTAGGATTCTAAATAGTGCTCACTACCACCAGCATCCACCCAGAGCCCCTTGGCCTTTATCGTTACTTAAATGTGGTTTTCTCTAAGGGTTTGTTTGAAAATAAGGTTCCATGGTTTTGAAAACCAGACATTGGAAATCTGCTGCTTTACCATATTTAATCCTTAGAAGAGACAGAGACTAAGAGATGAAAATTGATCTGTGTAAGGCCTGGTACATAGTCATTTTAAACCAGCTAGAAAAGGGGATTTTGAATGCTGTCACCAAAAAGAAGTGATAAATATTTGAGGTCTGGGCCAGGGATTTAGCTCAGTGGTTCCGGCGCCTGTCTTGCAAGTGCAAGGGCCCGGGTTCGATCCCCGGTAACACATACAATACTGGGTGTGGAGACTCATGCCCAGCAGCAACCAGTACCACACACTGCAGTGCCGGGCGTGGTGGCTCACGCCTGTAATCCCAGCACTTGGAAGGTAGAGGCAAGAGGACTGCTGTGATGTGAGTTGGAGGCTGAGCTCAGGGCCAGCCTGAACTACAAAGTGAGACCCTGTCTAAAAAAAAAAAAAAAAAAAAAATTGAGGTCATATGTATGCTCTCTGCTCTACCATGATCATTACATGTTAAATATGTGTCCATTAATCCTCCTTTGTCAACTTTGTTGGAATAAGAGATGCCTAGCAGGGTTGGGAATTTACCTTGTGACCCTTAGGTTTGATCTTACGCACTTGATGATGATGATAATGACAATTTCAAAGAATGCCTAGCAGATAACTAAAGCATTTTCCTGGGTATATCTGGATGGATGACAGAGTCATGATATCAATTAGTTATACACAGTCCTTCATCCCTTCCTCTCTCGCGTGGTTTCCTGCTCTGCTTCCCAGCTACCATGAACTAAACAGCTTTGTTCCGCCACATATTTCCACCATGATGTTCATATTTCCACCAGCTGACCATGCACTGAATCCTCTGTGACCATGAGCCAAATTAAACCTCTCTTCATCTAAGCTGTGGATGTTGGGTATGGTATCCCAAATATAGGATATATGTGTAGGAACATCTTTTTTTTTTTTTTGAGACACGGTCTCACTTTGTGGTTCAGGCTGGCCCTGAGCTCAGCCTCAAACTCACATCACAGCAATCCTCCTGCCTCTGCCTCCCGAGGGCTGGGATTATAGGCATAAGCCACCATGCCCAGTATTGTATGTGGTTACCAAGGAATCGAACCCAGGCCCTTGTGCTTGCAAGGCAGGTGCCAGAACCACTGAGCTAAATCCCTAGCACCTAGGAACATCTTATTGTAGCCTAAATATCTACCATTATTATGTTAGTATTTTTTCAGTTTTTCTACTATACATATATATATGCCCTTCTCTGTGTAAGTTATCCAAGACAAATAAATGTTCCTTTTTAAAATAATTTTTAAGAAAATCTGCTGATTTTACAAAAGTTGGCAGCAGGCAATTCAGCAGTTGGGAACAATCTTGGCAGAATCCATCTTTAGAGGAACATTTGCTGTGGGGCATAACAATTAAACATATCTTCGATTTTACAAGAGTAAAGCTCCTAGACTTCACCTGGACATTCTTCAGTTTGGTTTCTAGACAGGCAATAGGGACAAAAAGTAGTTGGGGCTGAGAAGACAGGTGATGAGAAACTGACTCTACAGACAAGTCTAGCAAGGGCAAGGATGGAGTCAAAGGTCAGAGTCTGTACACAGCATGATAACTGCAAATAAGCTATTGCCAAAGCCTTTGGTACTGTGCCCTCCTATAGTTTC
>PVIR01041175.1:0-12858 GCA_004026965.1 Petromus typicus
GCCCTGAGCTCAGCCTCAAACTCACATCACAATCCTCCTGCCTCTGCCTCCCGAGTGCTGGGATTACAGGCGTGAGCCACCACGCCCGGCACTGTGGTATGTGGTACTGGTTGCTGCTGAGTGTGGGTCTCCACACCCAGTATTGTTATGTGGTTACCGGGGAATCGAACTCGGGTCCTTGCGCTTGCGAGACAGGCGCCGGAACCACTGAGCTAACTCCCCGGCCCTGCATGACTTATCTTGAGAGTGCATTGTTTGTAATGGCATGTACATGAGAACAGACAGAAAACATTCTTCTGACATGTAATATGTGTGTTTGTAATTATATGGATATAATTATATGGATGCAGAAAAACATGTTCAAATTCTTTCTCCTCTTCTTTTTCAGTGGGAGATCTTGTGAGAAACCAAGAACTTTTTGTAAGAGACAAAATAATCACTTTAAAATTCAGTTTGAATCATCCAACTGTGTATAAATGATAGTGTGGTGCACTCATGAGGTGGAATAAAGGAGAAGGCTAGGCTGGTGATTACAAACTACAGGAGATAGATTTTCTCTATCCGAGTCATACTGTCAGTTTAAATGTGTGGTACACCTGCTAGATTATAAACTATTACATATTTTAAATGACATATTAGAGATATTTCACGGATCATTGAGACTTTCCAAGACATAAAAATTAGATGTTAGCTAGATTTTCCTTGGTATTAAAGTAAATCATGCCAAATCTATGGACTAGAAATAGAGGGAGGAGTACTCTCCTAAATGCTGAGGATCAAGGCAACACCAGCGTGTTTCAGGTGAATTTGAATAAATCACTGGGAGTTTGATTTCAAATAACTTGGTCTTGCTAGTTCACCTTTTAGACTATTATTCTGTGGTCTTTTTAGACACTGGAAACCTCTTTGAAGATTGTGTGTGTGTGTACGCACATAAGTGTGTGATATGCCTACTCTCATATTTCCTTGAAAAAGAGATTGGCAAAGGAAATCCTGATTTTCAACATGACTTGCACATATTTCATTTAGATACAATAAAAAGGAAAAGCAGTAGACATATCCTTAGGTAATAAAGAGGAAAAAATATGTACATCCATATGCAGATAATTCATTCTTAAAGATAATATATCATTATGATCTTTTTAGAAAATTTCCATGACTACATACAGTTGTGTGTGTGTACAGATACACACACACACACACACACACACACACACACACATATATATATATATATGAATATAACACAAACTATCCTCACTTCCCATAACTTTGTCTCCTAGCATATTTTGATCTCTCTTCCTTTCTGAAGGTATCACTTTTGGTACTGGTAATATTGAAAAAAATTTTATTATTTTAGAATTTTAGGCAATTAGATTTATATAAATATGCTCTCAGTTCTAACACTTCTCTCACTCACTATAATTTTTTTTAGATCCATCCTTGTTATTTTGCTTATCAATTCTTGTATAGTTTTTTATTTTTATTGGGAAATATTTCATTGTGTCCTTCTTGTTAGAATGTATTTCTTCATTTATCTGTTAGATTTTATTCTGATATGTAGTTATTATATATAAAACTGCTGTAAATCTTCTTACAAGATTCTTTTTAAAATCATAATATTTTAAGTCTCTAGAGGAAAAGCTGAAAACGGGATTGTTGAATCATAGATGTAGTAATACATAATATACTTTAAAAATAAAATGATGTGAAGTATTAAAATAATTTATAAAAGAAAAATAATGGTATTATAGCAAAAAAGAAAGGAAACAAATTTTATGTATATAGGGAGGTGTTAGGGTGGGTAGGGCTATGGGAAAAAATGAGAATTAAGTTGTGTCTTATACTGGTACAAATCCCCATTATGGAGTGCAATCATGATACATATATGTAATGTACCAATAAAGATTTAGAAAAAAAGAAAAAGAAAATATACCCTTCTGAAACTGAGCTATAACTTATTTTAAGTGTAATTTACTTCATAATTTAGGGTTTTATTAAGACTTTCTTGACTTATGAGAATTTAGAGTTGCTCTGGGCTTGCATATGGGCACAATTATATAGAAAAATGTGAAAAGGTTTTGTTTCTGTGAATACTGGACAAAGCCAAAAGGAAGCTTTGGGTACTCTGGATGGTATTTCATGTACTACCAGTTGGAATCATCAAGAAGTCGTAGGAGTTGAAAAATAAAGTAAAGCAAGATTTCACATTTAGGCAGTGTTTATCTCTCCACATCTCTGTCTCTGTCTCTCTTCTTTTTATTTTCAGAACATGACTCAAAGGCCAGCAATCACTCCGTGGCTGACTAGAAACACCTTATAGCAAGAATATCAGAAGTTCCTCCACTCAACAAACTCAGAACCACTGTGACATTGCTAACCTTCCACTGATGTCACCTGAGGATCTTGCAAACCCTCCGTGTCAGTGGCACAATTAAGACCATTGGAGTCAGAGTCTCTGGGCTGGACTTCGGGGGTCAGTACTGATTAAGTTTCCTCAGCAGGCACAGTTAGTGGATTTGAAGGAAAAGCATGGTCTGTCCTGTGACACATTTAACACAACTAAAAGGTCCACACTGGCCTCCCATCTTTAGTGAGACATCACAGTTTTCTGACAATATCATGAGTAATGAGGAAAGAAAATTTCTGTTCTTTGTATAAAGACATCGTCAACACACAGAACTCTCCTAGACACTTGTGGTCATTGTTTATCCTGATCTTATGACTTTGTGTAAATCATGAATCCATGCTTTGAAAGGAAAATTAATCTGCTACTTACATGAGAAAACTTAAATTATGAAATTCAGTAAATGAGAAAACATTTACTGAAAGTCGTTCTCTAATTTTGTCCTTGTCTTGACATGAAAATCTTTATAAACTCACAGAAATAAAACCTGAAATATATTCCCCACAAAATTGTGCTTCATTTACACAGATCAAAGAGATGAATTCTCAGCTTTTGTGAAGTCCTGACAGTGAATCTTTAATAATTTACTGTCTTATTGTATGGATGTGTGATTAACCTATAAAACTTCTTACATATTAGACTTTTCTGGAATCAACTTTTTTTTTTTGGAAGTAGAATTCGCTCTTTGTGGAGGGCATTTGTTGGAATAGTTGAATGGAGTCTGTGAGGTACTTGATAAAGCACATTTCTGCTGTTCACCTTTAGATTTCTGCTGTAACAATAACTTTCCAATTTAAGCATTTACTAACATTGGCCATATCATAATTTAAGTGCAAAACATTTTTAAAAATTCAGCTATTTTTATCTGTAAGTGCAACATCTTCTACCAGTCATGTCTACATTAGAGGTATCTTTCCCAATTAGGTAGATTTTTATTCTCCAGTGAAGTACAATGGCTTAGTGGAGTACATGTAGAGGAAAGTATTCAATTTGAACATCCTAGTGCTGGTATGTTACTCAAATGTGCTTAAGACAAATGAATGCCCTTGGGCAGCCAGGTAAGAACCATGAATCCTTACTACTAAGTGTAACAGAGTTACTCAGCTCTATTTACAAGTATACAGATACAGGATGGCATTTGAAGTTTGCAGTATATTTATTTTACTCCAGTGAACCAGAAAATTAACCCTTTCGACTACCTTTTCCTTGTTCATCTCTTGACTTTTTCAAAGTCATTTGTCTAGTCTTCTGACAAAAGTAAGGCAGACATTAGCAGATGGTGATTCTCGGAATTAAAACTATGGTAAATCCTAAAGTAAATGGTAGTCATAGTCCCACAATCATCATAAATAGAAGCTTTGAGTTACAAGTGAATGAACAGTTCATCTGGCACAGAGTATAGAGACATCTCTGAGAGACCCTGGCCAGCTTACCACCTGTGCCAAAGCGCCACTCACTTCTCTTTGGAATTTCACAGGCCATAGCCTTTGCTACGTGCCCTCCCGGCAGCCCCTGTCCATCCACCATGCGCTTGGCCTCCTGCCAACCTTTCCAGCCCTCTTAAAACAAACTATAATTGGCATTTGCTTGGCTGGGAGTCAGTGTATTTTATTGCTACCCTTCCAGTTGCCTTAACCATTGGATGGCTTGACAGTTGGCAAATGGAAACTGTGGTTCTGATATGTCACATAAAATCTGTCGGCTGAATACTTTCCTCTAGGAAAAAGTGAAAGTGAAATTCCATCCTTGCCCACCCTCTTTCCAAAACAATAAACATTTCCTGGCTTCCATGATTCCCTAATCATTTAAAGCAGTACAGTTGTTATGGAATGGGAAGCTGAACATTGTGCTTGCCTGGACCATCTGTTCCAGTATTTAGTCTTTAAAATTATTTAAGTGAATACAGTTCATTATATGGAGAGAAAGATGATACAGTGTCACAGAAATACACAGAGCTGGGGCTCTAAAGAGACTATACATTGCTTAGCAATGTGGAGCATCATAAAAAAAATAAGTTCTTTTCTTGAATAAATAGGTCATATAGTCACAAACTTATTTCCCAGTTTATGGCTTAACTTTATTCTTTCATTCTCTTGAAACGTGTTTTCTGTTGTTGAGTGATGTCTGAAGTCTGTAAGTCAGATATGTTACACACAATAAGTAAACTGAAGTAGGTAAAGTAGATGGATGGAAAATAGAGATTGAGATGTTTTATTTAGTTAAAATACTCATGTACCTATAATTATTGTTTCCCAGTATATTTAGGGGGCTGAGATATTAAAATAATGAAATATTTAATGCTGTTTCAACAGATTTTACCATAAGAATAAAGACTATAGTTGTGTTTAATATTAGTGTAGGATAAATTACAACTTCTGTATAAACCCTGAAATTGAGAACATATGAAAGATAGAAAGCTCCTAGTCCAGCATCCTCACTGTCAGAGAATCACTCTCACGTGACTGGATATCATCAAAACTCATATGTGTCAATCTAAATCCTAGTAAATAAACAGAACTAAGATCAGTGACAGAAAATTAGTTAAAATGTTTAAGAAAAAATATGTAATTATAAAAAAACAAGATATTAGAAATGCTTTTCTTTTGAAGTAGCAAAATAAATCCTCTCTGGAAATATTAAGGAAGGAAGCTAAGGGCTGGGGATTTAGCTCAGTGGTTACGGGGCCTGTCTTGCAAGTGCAAGGACCTGGGTTCAATACCCCAGTTAACCATACGCCATACTGGGTGTGGAGACTCATGCCCAGCAGCAATCAGTACCACATACCACAGTGACAGGCATGGTGGTTCATGCCTATAATCCCAGCACACGGGAGGCAGAGGCAGGAGGATTGCTGTGATCTGAGTTGGAGGCTGAGCTCAGGGCCAGCCTGAACCACAAAAGCAAGACCCTGTCTAAAAACAAAAAACACACACACAAAAAAAGGAAGGAAGCTGAGATCCCCCAGATAAAATGCATACTTTGAGTGAGGGTCTCGATACCGTGGTCTTCTTGTTTTGGAAGTGGCGAACAACATGACTACTTGTGATACGTGTGGAGTATAGCTTAAAGAAAGGCTTAGTTACCTCTTTTGTGTAATTGGAATGATATTAATCTTAAATTTATTATCATGGGTAGTTATGAATTGATGAAATTTGGTTCTATGGAGGAGACAGATGCTGAATAGTCAAGGGTAGAAGGAAAGAAATTGAAAAGTACGAGCAGTATATTGTAGGATACCATCATCACGCTTGTGTATGCTTTTCATTTTTGTAATTTATAGTTTGAAAAATTAGTTGGAATAAAATAAAAAAGAATATTTGACACCATTATTAAGAAAAACAGACAGAAGTTGGTTGCTAGGGTTGTCAGTTGAAGACCAAACTCCCAATAGATGTCAGGATGAAAGAAAAGGTTACAGTGCTTCCCAGAAAAAAAATGCAGGAAGAGATTACACTGAATACATATTTTTGAAAGGTAATATGTAAAGGATGTAATTCTCTACTTTCTCCTAAAATTTTTATTAGTAGTCCCTCATTTTACTGGAGATGATAATAGTCTGGCTACCTTCACTGTCATAAAGAGATTATTAGAGTGGAGGGAAAGAGTAGTGGATAGAGCAATAGAGAGTGTACACATCACCAAAATATTTTGTATAGATGTAGGAAAATGTCAAAATGAAACCCATCACTCTGTGTAATCAGTATGAACACTTAAAATTTTACACTACAACACTTGCAGAGGCAGATGACATGTGACATATTTTAGCCAATGAAATACAAAAGAAAGTCTTGAATGAGGGCTATGGGAAGCTCTTTTAAAGGACTGACTCTGCTTTTAAAGTTCTTCCTGGTTTTCCCTTTTGTTCTTCCATTTAGGAAATAAGGAAACTAATTTGAAAACATAGAAAACAGTAGAATAGAAGTTAAAAGAACAAAAATTTTCTTTCACTGCATAGTTGCCATATAATCCTGGATGGCCTACTTCAAAACTTATTTTATGTGACTGAAATATAAGCTCTGAGTTTATTTACTCACGACTTCTCATTTTTTTCTGTCAGCTGAAAGCAATTTATAAAAAATGTCTAAAAAGCATAAATCTGTTGCTATATCTATGATATGGTTCTTTTTAATGTAGGAGGGTGAATATTTACAGTTGCTCTAGTTACAAACCAGCTTGCTATAAAAAAAAAAATACATCTTCATAACCCAGCCTTCCATAGAGATTTGGTTCCATAGAAACTTAAGAAAAAGATAAGAAGGGCCGGGGATATAGCTCAGTGGTTCCGGCATCTGCCTTACAAGCGCAAGGACCCAGGTTCAATCCCCGGTAACCACATAACAATACTGGGTGTGGAGACTCACCCCAGCAGCAACCAATACCACATACCAGTGCTGGGAGTGGTGGCTCATGCCTGTAATCCCAGCACTTGGGAGGCAGAGGCAGGAGGATTGCTGTGATGTGAGTTGGAGGCTGAGCTCAGGGCCAGCCTGAACCACAAAGCAAGACCTTGTCTCAAAAAACCTTAAGAAAAAGAAAAAAAAAAAGAAAAAGATAAGAAGAAAATAATATTTTAGACACACAGGAAAACTAGAGGATGATGAGTTGAATATATTTATTCTGTCTGATTTGAAATGCCTTCCTTATATCTTGGAAAAGGGCAATTTTCAAAATGTGGTCATAGTGGTTTCCTTATAAGTCTTGAGTTAGGAAACTGCCATTGTGTCTCGTGGCAGCTAAACGACTTTATTATAGGAGTTCTTCCTCTCTCGACTTCATCCTTTCACTGTCTCTTTCTATCCCATCTCATTTGTACAGGCTCTAAAAAAAGAAGTGAACTACATCACTTACTCAGAACTTGCCCGAGTACTATGTAGGAAGCCATAAGAAAACACAGAAATAGCAAAGTGGACAAATTCCAAAGAAAGATGCCTTAAATACCTGCTACAAGGCTTGGACAGTACTTTTTCAAATCAAGGTAGAAAACAATTTTAACCATTTGGATTATGTGGTCTGTTGTTTAAATTAGGAGTGATTAATCAAAACGTTCTACATTTATGTAATCTACTAAAGTTACAGATCAGGACAAGGTGGAGATGAGAGAAGTTCGCAAACACAAATAACTACCCTCCCCCAATAAAACCAAAATCCAAAAGTAGCAATTTTATTTGACTCGGTAGCTAAGCAAAAGCAGCACACAGTGAGGCCAACAATGACTAACTTTTACTGACCATTTAATAAGGGACTAACATACCCCGTATTACTATAGTAACAAACAGAAGTCACCTTGCTGGATTCTGTGCTTGTCAATCAGTAATCTGTGAATCATATACAATGACAGTGACAGTTTAAGAAAAGCCAACGATCCACTTCAGGGGAAAAATGGCTGCAGTGGAGAGAGGTCAGAAATTCTGGCATCTGGGATCAGAAAGAGGAAGCCGGGAACATTCACCATCCATTTGGTCCAGGCCATAATCCAGTTCTACTTAATCCAATAAGAGCTGCTGATCCTCAAGTAACCACAACCTCCATCAACTTCAAATGTCTCCAACATGTGTAAATCTTCCTTGTCGTTATATTTTGGAAAGTGTTGCCTTGACACTGACCCAAGAAACCACAGTTATTTTCTAAAAATAGCAAATGTGGATATATATATATATATATATGTGTGTGTGTGTGTGTGTGTAGCTCCAGGCAAATATATATAACTTAGACTTTTTAAATATACTCTAGAAGATTCTCACACACTTTGTAACTTACGGGATGGGACACTGAATGATTAAACAAAAAACTCATGTGCATTTTCCTGATTCATTGGTTATGTTTTCACCCTGTGGTAAATGTGTTCACCTGGGCACAAATCAAGGCTATTTATCTTGGCTCCACCTGTTAGCATTGATAAATAATCCATTTTAACTCTCATCTATATGAGAGATTTACACTTTATTTCCATTGGAAAACATTCTCTGAAATCCACTGAATCATTATAGAATCTCCTACAAAGACTTTTTGGTACTATATATAGAAACATAAACCCAGGACTGAATGTCTCTGATATGAAATAATAATAGCAAAACTTCTAATCTAGTCATTAGCATTTTGAGGTATTCAGTCAATTAGACTGGTAATGCTTGGGTATAGGCTGTTTCAGAGCCTTAGAATTAATCTGTGACTATTAAAAATGGTAATATTCTCAAAACAAAGAAGTATAAGTAGAACTTCAAAGTTTTAGCAAGAGGAGACTTCAGAATAATTGTCAAGACTATTGTTGAACATGTGCATAGAATTATGAAGAATAGGTCATACATTAGTAATATATTCTATCAATAAATAATTCAACAGTGAAATATTATCTGAAATCTGATTGTATATGGGACTCACCCCAAGGATGTCAATGTTGCTGAATGCCTACGGAATAAAGTTAAATAACAAACAAAAAAATATCCAAAAAAAGAAGGGAAAATGGAAGCTAAGAAACTAAGATTGTGATCATCATTTAAAATGGCTCTAAAGACTTACGCTAAATATGAATTTAAAAAATCGTCTGTGATAAAAACACGACTGCACAAGTGGAAATATTCAGGAGTGCTATTCAAAACTTTGTCATCCAAGAGCAAATTGTTTCAGTTGCCTGAATCTCGTTTATTTCATTTAAAAATAAATATGTTAAGACATAATAAACTTGTTAGATACCATCATATGTTTTTTTTTTCTTTCTTGGACCTTCATACCCTTTTTTCATCTTTAGATATTTCACTCTTCAGAAGGTGATGCATATAACTTGATGACATGTTATAGGTATTAGAAAAGTTTTACTAGTAAAGATTAATATAAATGAGTTAATATTGTAACTGGATAATTTTCCTGTACACATCTGTCTGTTTGTGTCCTAATGTCAGTCCTATCAACAGATACAAATAAGTTTTTGTTTAATTTCCACTCCAACTTTCCACTAGGGGATATTTCCATTTTAATGAGTTAGAGGAAGGATTTAAAAGCTGTACAGTCATTGTGGAAAACACATCTAGCCCATTAAAGAAGATAAATTGTATGAAAGGCTTGGAATTAAATGGAAAGACACTGAGAGAAAGTGTTTTTCTTTTTCTCACTTATCCAATCATTTTAGTGTATGTTCAAAGAAGATAACACAGGCACAATTTTCAAGGAATAGCAAAACCAGTGAATTAGCTAGCAAAGTCCCCCACACATTATTTTTTGAAATCTTTAATTATTCTACAGTAAACCACTTTACTTACATAAATAGTGAACAAGAACGAAGATTACCAAAGATGGTTGTGTGTGTTACACTACAGTAACACACACACAACTCAAACTCTGCCATAAATACCATAAATCAAAGATACCACAAGGCTGAGCAGAAGCCCCTTAAGCCCCGATGATAGGAGTGAATGCTGTAGAATGGATTAGTTTCTTCCATTGTTGCTTTTTTTAGCCAATGGATACTCTGTTATACTAGGAGAAGGAAAAAATATAATGGAGACACAATCCATGAAGCGAAGTTTTAAATTTTATTTTCACTGAAATTTTTTCTGAGATCTTTCAGTGTACAAAATGAAATGAATGCTCACTTGATTAAATAGTTTAGGGGAAGTAATCTTTCACTAAATATACTTAGAAATGGTTGATAATTTAATGATAGAGCATGCAGTCTATGGAAAAATAGAGATATCAAATGACTACTGAATTAAAAACAATTTATTATGGTGCATAATCAAGTTAATTCATGTAGAAAAGAGAGGAACTATTTCTTTTCTATAGAAAATAATAATTTTCCACTTAAAATGAATATGCTATTTCTAGTTTATTAATTTAATCTGATCTTATTTTAAAATTATGAGTGTTAAAAACATTATGATTCCTAGCCAATAATTTAGATTTAAATTGAATTTAGCTTTTCTAGATAATTCACACAGTCAGCACTTCAAGTCTAACTGCCATGAAGAAAAGGAACCTAGAGAATGTTTGCATTCTTTTCTAATTTCTTCCTAAAATAGGATGCTTTAATCTTATAAGATGACATGTTCAGGTAAAATAGTGTTTCCTTAAATTTTAGTGGTAGACATTAGTCCTGTTAGCTACTGTGTTCAAAGATATTGCACCATTTTTAGTAGATATACATTGGTTGGCAGGATTAAGCTTGTACTAAAAACCTACCTATCAAATGTATATGCCCATGTAATATTTTCCCTATTTTGAGAAATTAATGTTATGTTACTCTCAGTGTATTATCCAATTTCTTGGAGGAAGACGTTGCTCTACTTTTGTAAGCTAGTGTTGCTCACAGGAGTAACAAATAAGTATGAAAATTCTTCGAAATTTTGAATGAGTTTATTCAATATGTAGACTCCATCATATGGCCTTCAGTTTTGAAGGATGGATTTGATTCTGTCGTTTTGAAGTTCACTGTAGAAGTTACAACAGTCAACACCATATATCTTGGGATGATTTTAATTACACATGCATGTATCTGCCCCCAAAAGAAAATGCAAAGAATTATGTTATTTTGAAAGACTCTTTTCCCAAAAATTTCAGGCATTCTTTCATGTACTAAGTAAAGTATGACACCTAAAGCAAAATAATATATTACTATTATGAGGATATTTAGATAAATATAATACTAATTTAATCAAAACGACTTATTTTATAAAATACTTGATAGGGAACTCTGTAAGGGATCATGTTTCCTGTGTCTCTTTTTATCTTTTTTTTTACAGAAAATTTTATTTTCACTAAACAGATTTAAAGAGAGGTTGGTAGACAGCAATATTCAGCAGTGAATAAGAAGGAATAATTTTAGATCTAGGTCTGGCATGTATTTTAAGTCTGATGTGCTACCATTTCCATTTAGATAAATATCAAAGAAATTCTATTTCATAAAGACAAATTTTAAATTGTTTTATTTTTAGTGCAGATCTGCAAAAATCTAGCCTCAGCAATTTTCAACTGTACAGCACAGTGTTATTAACTTAGGGTATATTGTATAATAGATCACTCAAACTACTCCTCCTGTCCAGCTGAGATGTGGCATCCTCCAAACAACTTCTCACCAAACTAAGCTTGGGTAACCACTGTTTTACTCTGCATTCTTATAATTTTCCTTTTCTTTTGATTCCATATGTAGGCAAGATCATGAAATGTTTATCACTGTCTGGCTTATTACACATCACAAAATATTCTCTAGCTTCATGCAAGTTGTCTCAACAAAGGATTTTTCTCTTTTTAAAAGTCTAATAAGGTTCCACTATGCGTATAAACTAAATATATATATATATTTTGAGACAGAGTCTCACTTTTTGTAGTGCAGTAATCCTCCTGCCTCTGCCTCCCAAGTACTGGAATTACAGGCGTGAGCCACCACGCCTGGCACTGTGGTGTGTGGTTCTGATTGCTGCTGGCCGTGAGTCTCCACACACAGCATTGTTGTATGTGGTTACCAGGAATTGAACCTGGGTCTTTGCAGTTGCAAGGCAGGCACCAGAACCACTGAGCTAAATCCCCAGCCCTAAAGTAAATTTTTAAAAAATCATTTAATTAAATTTAATGTCAAGGTCAATTTCACATCTTACCTAACATGCAATTGATAGGAAAGCCTTCCCTACCTCTAGGACACGCTGATTTCATGTACTGTAGCCTACCATGGAATTTTTAAGCACATAGATTTCATCTATTTCATCTTCCTAGTGATGGTTTTACTAATTCCCATTCTCATCAACAGTTTCCAAACCCTCTTTGTTTTTCAACATATCCTTTCTGCATGCTATTTTTCATCAGTTAATAGTAGTGCTTAGTATCCAGCTTTCCCTTTGGTAGCACAAAATACTCATAATCTTGAACTGAAAGGAGGAAAAGTTTAACTAGAATCATGGCTTCTGAGGGTTGCGTCCATGAAAGATGAACTATCAAGTAGGTACATCATGGTGGAAGGAGCAAAATTACTCAGTTCGTGGTGGTCAGAAGGCAAGCACAGGAGGAGAGCACCAACAAAAGATGTGCTTTCCTCAGGCACACCTCCACAGGCCAGTCCCTCTGGGTGTCAGTCCCTAAGCCCACATTTAATTGGAAGTATCAGTGGATGATGCCACTGGTGATACAAGACCTCCACAAACCAGTCAGCTCTGCAGAAATCTGTCTGCCCAATCAAACTGACCAGAAGGCTCGAACGGCAATATCACACTGTGGTCATTCTATTAGAATTTCTTATGATTCAGGGAGTAGATGACCAAAGGAAAAACAAAAAGATTCCCAATCTCAGGTATGGACTTTTACATTTATTAATTTGCACCAGCTTCTGTGAACTTTCCCTACAATAAATCATGTCAGGCAGCTCTAAACACATGACTCACAGTTTTAAAGTTAATCTTTAAAAAATATCAACTTAATACTATGTGATTATGAACTGAATCAAATATATGTATGTAGTATATTTGTAATTA
>PVIR01041176.1:0-12893 GCA_004026965.1 Petromus typicus
CAGAAGTCTTAGGTCGCATTGCTTATGCCCCAAGAGATGAGGGACTGATTGTTAGAGGAGTTACAAGGATAGAAAAATGATGCGCCGTCTTGCGCGCTTCTTCCGGGTTCTTCACCCTCCCCATAGCTCCACCCCTGGCCCTACAGTTACCCATTCCCAGAATCCACATCAGCCAGAAGCAATCAGAACCCAGCTTCTTGCAAGGCGCGAAATTTATAGTGTGTGACAGGCTAAGGCTACCTACCTCGGCCCTGACGTAAGACCCCCAACCCTGGGTCTGTATAAGACTGCTCACTCTCCCCACTTCCTCTGGTCTCTGTCTTGCTCTCTGCTTCTCTCTGGTGTATCTCGCGCTCTGTCTGTCTCTCTCTCTTCTTTCTTCTCTTGCTCCAGGCTTCCTGTCTCGCCTCGGTACAGGAGCCACTTGCTTCTCAATAAAAATCTCCTGGCAGGTACCTGGTGTGTGGCGTGGTCTTGAGTGTTGGCGGAATTTCTTAACACTGATGATAATTCAGATGGGCCCCCTTGAAGAAATTTGTCAGTTTCCTGTCCCGCTCTAGCCAGATTGTTTTGAAACCCTTAGAGAGAGATTGAAACTCCCCAACAGTCCGACTCTGTGTGCAAGTTTTTACAACATTAACAGGAAAAAGCAAGAACTCCAGCCCGGCGCCCAGTGCACCTCCACAGAAAAAGTCATTAATAAGTGAGCGCTGTGAGCCCTTGCAGTGGGCAGATGTGTCGGAAAAAAAGAATATTGCTGAATCAGTTATGGAAAAGAATAGGCACCAGGGCCAGGGATTTAGCTCATTGGTTCCGGCGTCTGCTCGGCAAGCACAAGGTCCCTAATTTGATCCCCGGTAACCAGGGATGGTGGCTCACGCCTGTAGCACTCAGGAGGCAGAGGCGGGAGGATTGCTGAGTTCTAGGCTGAGTTCAGGACCAGCCTGAACTACAAAGTGAGACCTTGTCTCAAAAAACTAATAAATAAATAAATAAAATAAAAAGAATGGGCACCAATCCCCGACAATACTCTCTGACTCCGTAGCACTCCAGCACCCTGAAGGCCTGATAAGTGTTTGTGCATTTGTCTTGATGTTCATGGTCCTGAAGCAATGTATGAACTCTTTCCAGTGGAGTGAAAATGGCTTCTGTTGTCCCCACAATGATTGCTGCCACGCACAGGTTGCTAACTCCGGGCCTGCTTCCGGAGAAGGTGAGGTAAATCCTCGCACCGACCAAACATAAGTGCTAGGGTAGTTGTTTTCTCATTAATGGGGGAAGGATTCCACGGTACAAGTTTGTAAATCCATCTCTTCTCAACGGAAGTACTGCATCCCGGGCTCTGAGTCCATTACGCGACTGCCAGAGAGGACCTTCTGAGCCAGAAATGTGATCGCTCCGTTGTGTGAAAGCTGCGCGGCAGCCGCAGACACTGCTTCATTTTTTTTTTTTAGGTTTTTTGAGACAGGGTCTCACTTTGTGGTTCAGGCTGGCCCTGAGCTCAGCCTCCAACTCACATCACAGCACATCACAGCAATCCTCCTGCCTCTGCCTCCCGAGTGCTGGGATTACAGACGTGAGCTACCACGCCCGGCACTGTGGTATGTGGTACTGATTGCTGCTGGGGTGAGTCTCCACGCCCAGTATTGTTATGTGGTTACGGGGGGGGGGGGGGGGGGGGGGGGGGGGGGGGGGGGGGGAGGATCGAACCGGGCCGTTGCGCTTGTAAGACAGGCGCCGGAACCATTGAGCTAAATCCCCGGCCCGACGCTGCTTCATTTTATCAACACTGCTGATCTGCGGTGCTGTCTTGTTTTGAAGATATCAGGATCAGTGGCCTATTTTCATGAGTTTCTAAATCCATCATGTTGTTTCCCGTCTCTTTTGTTCATAAAGGTTATTTTAACCTGTGATACCCGTTGAGCCCTGCATTTAGAGGGAATGAGAAGTTTTTGGTTACTTTCTCAATTTCTTCCGTTGCTGCTTGTCTCTTAGGTTCTTTCTTCTGGAGTCAGTTTTGATGTCTGGAATTCCCATGGCCACAAGTGCCAGCCCGCGCCGTGCTGCCCGAAGGATGGCCAGCCCATTTTTATTTATTTTAAATTTACTAGTTCGTATTAAGTATACATTATGATCACATCCCTTACTGAGAACTTGTACATGATTTTTTTTTTTTTTAGACAAGGTCTTGCGCTGTAGTTCAGGCTGACCCTGAACTCACTATGTAGCCCAGGCCAGCCTCGAACTCACAGCAATCCTCCTGCTTCTGCCTCCTAAGTGTTGAAATTACAGGTGTGAGCCAATATGCCCAGAATTTTTTTTTTTTTTTTTTTTTTTTTTAGGTTTTTGGAGACAGGGTCTCGCTTTGTGGTTCAGGCTGGCCCTGAGCTCAGCCTCCAACTCACATCACAATCCTCCTGCCTCTGCCTCCCAAGTGCTGGGATTACAGGCGTGAGCCACCACGCCCGGCACTGTGGTATGTGGAACTGGTTGCTGCTGGGTGTGGGTCTCCACACCCAGTATTGTTATGTGGTTACTGGGGAATCGAACCCGGGTCCTTGCGCTTGCGAGACAGGCGCCGGAACCACTGAGCTAACTCCCCGGCCCCCCCAGAATTGTGGTATGTGGTTATCATTGCTGTTTAAAACCATAAATCACCACACCCAGCATTGTGGTACATGGTTATCATCGAGTGCTGGGTTTACAGGTGTGACTCACCATGCCCGGCACCGTGGTATGTGGTATCGATTGCTGGTGGGTGTGAGCCACCATGCCTGACATTGTTGTGTGTGGTTACCCAGGATCGAACTGGGAACCTTGAGTTTGCCAGGCAGATGCCAGAACCACTGAGCTAAATCCCCGACCCCTACAAGATATATTTTAATTCTCATTTTTTCCTATTCCTCTGCCTCCCTACAACCTCCCACCTATCCTATAAATATAAAGTTTCTTTCTGTTTTTTTGTTTTTACCATCAAACTTTTTCTTTCCCTTCTTTGCTTTCCCCTTCCCCCATTTCACTTTCCCTTTTAATATTTTCTTCCTATTTCACAGTACCTATCATATATTCTGGGCTTGGTTTACAGCTTCATTTTCTCATACTAGAGAAACAATACAGTATTTACACATCTGTTTCCTATTTATTTCACTTATGAGTATGGCCTCAAGTGTAAATGGCTCTAATTTGTCATTTTTTATGGCTGAGTAACACTCCATTTTATTAAAAAAAAAAAAAAAAAAACAACAACAACAAAAACCACCCTTCATCTTCTTTATCCAGTCTCTCACTGATGGGCATTTGGGGTGTTTCCAAGATTGAGTTATTACAAACTGAGCTGCTATAAACGTGGGTGCACACGTCATTGTGGTATGATGCTTTGAATTCTTTGGCGTATGCTTAGCAGGGAAATAGCAGAGTCAAATGGGATCTCTAATCCTAGTTCTTTGAGTAATCTCCACAGTGATTCACCAGTCTACCCTCTCAGCAACAGTGAAGGAGGGTCTCCTCCTCCCCACATCCCGCCAGCATTTGTTGTTGGCTGATTTCTTGATAGCAATCATTCTTTCTTATTCCTAATTCTTAAATTGAGTTGTAAGAGTTTTGAAATGTAGAATGTTTTGGTATTTATCCATCTTGGTGTTCCCTGAGCTTCCTATTTCTAAGTTCTACAGTTTGCTATTGCATTAATTATGGGAAATTATAACCCATTCTTACTTCAGATTTTTCTTTGTGTCTTTCTGCCTTGTGTTAACTCTTCTTATTTTCTTTGTTTTTCCAGTTCATTTTTCTCAGTATGGCAGGTTGTATCTCTCTCTTATCCTAAACAAGAAAGTCTCCTCTTTTTAGGGTTTTATATTATTTCCCTCAACACTTTTGTTGATCCTTTACTTTGTGATTCTGTTCTATCTCTCATTCATAATGGCTTATTTTTACATTGAATTTAAATATCCATTTATTAATTTTAAGTGAGTATAGACATCTATCTAATTATCCTCTAAAGCAGTATTCTTTATTTATGTATTTAATTGCATCTTTAAAAATATAAATTATTATATTTATATTCATTAATTTAACAAATATACCACTCTGATGTGAGACACTTATGTGTGGGTTTGGTACTTATAGGAATACTCTGTACTTTTTAAATGCTGTGATTTTAATGGGTGCCCCTAAAATAATGTATTAAAAACCTAATCTGTAAATGCTTTCCTTGATAGTATTGGAAGCTGGGAACTTTGGGAAGTAAACTGAGTTAAATTAGATCGAAAGAGTAGTGTTCCATAGTTGGCTTAGTGGCTTTGTAAAAGGGAGAGAGACCTGAGTTTCCATAACTGCTCTGTCTCACTGTCACTTTGTCCTGTTATGATGAAGGACATGTCCTGTTATGATGATCCCTTGATGTCAGCTGCCTGAATTTGGGGCTCCAAGCCTCCAGAATTGTGAGGAAATAGAATTTTCTTATAAATTATCTGATCTATGGTATTCTGCTATAATAGAAAATGAACTAAGACACGCATCAATTTTTCTGTGAACCTAACTGCCGAAAGTCATATATATATATGTGTGTGTGTGTGTGTAAGCGCATATATATATGAAGAGAACATAGGAGCTCACAATTCATACATGGCGCTTGCTTGTCCTGTAGCATTCCCTTCCTTTCTTCTTCACAATTTGTTAAAGACACAAGGATAATTTACAATAGAATTTCCCCTGTAAACTTTTTTTTAAGATTTTTTGAGACAGGGTCTCGCTTTGTGGTTCAGGCTGGCCTTGAGCTCAGCCTCAAACTCACATCACAATCCTCCTGCCTCTGCCTCCCGAGTGCTGGGATGACAGGCGTGAGCCACCACGCCCGGCACTGTGGTATGTGGTACTGGTTGCTGCTGGGTGTGGGTCTCCACACCCAGTATTGTTATGTGGTTATCGGGGAATTGGCCCACATTTTTTTTTTTAAGATTTGTCTCATCAAGTTGCAAAATTGCCCAGGTTAGCCATGAACTTTTTATCTTTCTGCCTCAGCTTCCCAGAGTTCTAGTATCCAAGTATGTACCTCCATGTTTTGATTTTGTTTAGAGCCTTTGGCTGGTGTATTACAAAGTATTACAACTAGTATTACTGTTACAAAATAGTTCACAGGGTTTTTGGAACAAAGCTCTGTCTTTCTGTGTAAGTACTCTTTTGTATTTTTGGATGGTACTGGACCTTAAGTAAAATTGAATATTTAACCATGGTCCACCAAGTTACCATGCAACTTGAGGTGCCCACCACAAGCTACACACTCTGAACTACAGTATATAAAGTTGGGTATACACAACAGCACTCCACATCACATGGAAGTAGTATATACTAGAAAAGCCTGAGGTGGCCCTAAGACACAAAGGAGTTACAGAAATGAGTGGCTCACAGGCCCTATGATATTAACTGCTGTTAACTCTGTGAGTATAAATTCACAGAGAATTTTCTATAATCAGTTAATAAAGTAAGCACATTTAAATAAGACAGATAGTTCTACATAATATGCAGGGAACACTGAAAAGTTGACAGATATAGCACTACAGTCTCTTTCTAGAACAATCCTGAAGGATAGTAGTAAAGAACATTTAGCTCATGGTACTCCTACTGGACAGAACCTTGAGCAGTGAACTGGGTTGTCCATCTTACTTAGATGGATATGACCTGTCCTCATTTAACTGGATGATCAAGACACTGGCTAGAAGATCACTGGAAAAGTGATAATGAAGAAGTCCGGGGAATGAGTACAGTCAGTCTTCCTAGCAATGTGGTACACACCTATGGGTTGTGCCAACTGTTGACTAGAAATACTTTAAAAAAGACTGCACCTGAACTGAGAGGTACAGACTCTTTTTCTTATCATTATTACCCAAAGAATGTAGAATAACAACTATTTATATAATATCTGCATTATATTAAGGTATAATAAGCAATCTAAGGCTTTTTCAAAGCAACAGAAGGATATGTGTAGCTTATATATAAATACCATATATCGTTTTATTTATGAAATTTGGATCATCACTGGGTTTTTATACCTTGGACTATCCTGGAACCATACCACCTGTAGACCAAGGGATTGCTATCTGTATATCTTAGTCACATACCTTGTTGTTGAGACACAGTACTTAACATCCACAACAAGAAGGGAGGCTTGTTTTGATCCATGTCTCGGAAGTGTCATACTTGGCGTGGGTGACAGCATGGTGGAAGGGCCTGCTCAGGGGGAAGCTCTTTGTGTCATGGCAAGTAGGGCATACAGAGAGAAAGGAGAAACTAGGGGGAAAGATAAACCCTAGAAGATCACACCCGCAGCCACCCACCTTTTCCGAGCAGGCCACATGTCCTAAAGATAAGTCAGTTGTAGCCATTTAGAATCCATTCATCTTCCCCAAGCGCTAGCCCTGAATGATTGAGACTTTGGGGGGAACATCTTGTTATTAGACAATGACATTCTGACCTTAGACCACAAAGACTGTATGAATCTCCAACTCTAAGAGCTGCCAGTCTTAACAGATCTAGCATTGTTGAAAAGTCCAAGTTCAAAGTCTCCTTTGATTTAAACAGACTTTTAGGTGTAAGTCCTATAAAAATCCAAAGGAAAGTTAAACATTGCTGACATAAATGACACAGGGTAAACATTCCCATTCTAAAGGGGGATAAAAAGAGTTGGGCCAAGACAAGACTGAAACCCATCATGGAAAATATTAAATCCTGTACCTTCATGTCTAACACCTGGGGCAAGTTGAGGTGCGATGTAAACACCAAATTGCTTGAGTAGCCCTTCCTCTCTGGCACTGCCTGTTGCAGTTCCCGTGGATTTTCTCTTGGCATGGCTTTGCTTAGCTTAGTGTCTGCTGTTTTCCTCAGATGGTTCACATTTTTGGCTTGTGGAAGAGTGGGTACTTGCTGGTTTCTGAAATTCCTTCATGATAGCCTTCATATTGTGGTGATGCAAAGAATATGACTTTTTGTTAATGTTAATATTTTCAGTATCTAAAGTCTCTTCTGTCCCAACTTTAATGTTTTTTGAGACAGGGTATTTCTTTTTTTTTAATAGTTCAGGCTGGTCCTGAGCTCATCCTTGAACTCACAGCAATCCTCCTGCCTCTGCCTCCCAAGTGCTGCGGTTACAGGTGTAAGCCATCATGCCTGGCTTCTGCCCAACTTTAAAGAAGCTTCCTTTCTGGGAAAATGAAAACTTTAAAAACCACTCAGTTTTTCCATTTTCTCTTGATTCTCAATGTAGAGCTGGCTAAAAGCTCCTCACAGTACTCATATAATAGCCTCAAATTTGATTTCTTTGAAATTTTCTTGACCAGATTAATTAATGTAACATCCTTAGTCTCACTGTCTTGCAGATGTCAGAAATGAGCAAAATGTAGACATATTTTCTACCAAAGCATAACACACATGATCTCGAGTCCAACTGCCACGAGGGTCCTTTTTCTCACCTGAAAACTCTCAGGCCTGATCTTTACCACCTGTACTTTGGTCTTCTGAGCTTCAGCTAGAATTTCCTCAGCTTGATTTCAGCATTCTAGGGCTCTCTATCCAGCATATCCAAGCTTTCCAAAACTAATCCTACACAGTAGTTCCAAAAGCTTATAAACCACATGATCAGGTATGGTCTCAGCAATGACCCCATTTCCTGGGTATGAAATTTATCCTCGTCACTAACGTCATCACTGAAGCACAATATTGACACCCATAACTTAATGGAGAGGGTAATTTTGGCTCGCCTCCGAGGAGTTTCACTCCTTGCATAGATGGCAGAATAGGGGAAGGGCCTGGGCAGAGGAAAGCTGCTCATGTCAAGAGAACTAGGAAGCAGAGAGAGAAAGGAGAAACTAAGGAGAGAGATACCAGATCACACCCTCAGTGACCTGCCTTTTTGACCAGGCTCATCTTCTAATTGCAGGCCGGTTGTAGCTATCCATAATCCATTCACCTTCCACAAGCCCTGCTTCTGAGTACATGAGGTTTTGGGGTGAAATCTAGATAAAAATGATAACTGTGTGTGAATAATTCTCTGAATGAGTAGACAGTTTGAAGGTATTTGTATCCCACGTACATTTTCACCAAAGGATGGCCTCACCAGGTGAGGACTTTAAAAATCAAGTTCAGAAGTTGACCCATTCTGTGGATATAATTAGACTATGTCCCAAGCTACTGCTGTCATTTTCCACTGAATTTATGAGACCAGCAGAAATAAAGGATAGGCATGGGCTTAACAACACTGACTCCCCCTCAGCAAGGAACATGGCTACAGCCACTGGTGAATGACTGATCTGTCAATCAGACTCACTCTGAGATCCTGATGTGGTGCTGTTCTCCAGGTTAATTAGCTAGGTACCTGGTTGGAACACTTCCATCACAGAAGGATCATTATTGAATTCTTACTTGTGTAGACACTGAAATACAGACTTGTCTTTCCTAAAAACTATACTTCTGTCAAAATTGCTAGACATGGACTTACACAATGCTTTATTTACATTGCTGCATCACACACAGTATTGCTTCTGATCAAGAAACTCATTTCTCAACTATTAAAATTTGAGAATGACGCCTACTGATGGACATCATAGGTTTTTTTTTTTTTTTTTTTTTTTTGACAGGGTCTCGCTTTGTAGTTCAGGCTGGCCCTGAGCTCAACCTCCAACTCACATCACAGCAATCCTCCTGCCTCTGCCTCCCTAGTGCTGCGATTACAGGCATGAGCCACCACACCTGGCGCTGTGGTATGTGGTACTGATTGCTGCTGGGCGTGAGTCTCCATGCCCACCATTGTATGCGGTTGCCTGGGAATTGAACCTGGGCCCTTGCTCTTGCAAGGCAGGCACAGGAACCACTGAGCCAAATCACCCACCTCTTCAAGTTTTATCATTTCCTCATCTTTAAGTAGATGGCTTGATAGAACACTGGCATGGCCTTGTGAAGACTCAGCGTACCATCTAGGAAGCAATATCTTCGAGGGTTGGACCAATGTTCTCTATGAGATTGTTTATACTCTAGATCAGTATCCAATATATACTGTTGTTTCTCTCATAACCAGGATTCAGAGATCAAGGTATAAAAAGATTTAAATGGAAATGCCATCATTCTCCTTTCTTATAGTCATCTACTCAAATTTTACCATCCTGTTCCTGAGACCCTATTCTTTCCTGGCATAGTAGTTCTAGTTTCTCTAGGGGAAACTAGGGAAAATGCTTCCACCAGGAAACTCAACAAAGAGATTAGTAAACTGAAAGTTAAAGCTATAATCCTCCTACAAAAAAAAAAAAAAAAAAAGACTATCACCCAGCCACTCTGGGCTCTTCAACACTCTGAATCATACGTAAAGAAGGGATTTATGGTACTGGATGTGGAGATTGCTCTTGATTGCCAAGGGAAGAGTGTGTCTTGCATGTCAGAGATCTCTTAGAGTATCTCTTAGTGTCATGAGCTGTCATGATAAAGACAATGTTAATAACCCAGGCCCATAAGGAATAAAGGTTTGGGTCGTCTTTCCATGTCAGAAACTATCATCATTGTGGTGATTCCTTAGAGAAAAGAAAATGTGAAATGGACTGTACAAAAGGTAGATATAAATACAGTACCAACTGTGATCATGTGACCAGTTATAGAAACAATAAGAAGAAAATATAACCTCTCTAGACCTGCATTCAAGACACCTGAGTAAAAGCAATGACTTAGCAAAGAGAAAAAAATTAGAGCTCTTGGAATGAAAAAAGGACAGACAACAAATACTAGAAACCACAGAGAAACTGGGCAAATTGAAGACAATGCAGAGAATAAAAACTGTGTGTAGTGGCACCTGTAATCTCTGTACTTGAGAGGCTGAGGCAAGATAGCTGCAAGTCAGAGACCAGCCTGAGCTACATAGTAGCTTCAAGATAAGCCTGGGCTGGGGATTTAGCTCAGTGGGTCCGGCTCCTGCCTTGCAAGCTCAAGGACTTGGGTTAGATCCGCATCTCTGGTACCATACAACCATGTTGGGCATGGAGAGTCATGCCCACCAGCAATCAGTACCACGCTTGGGAGGCAAAGGCAGGAGGACTGCTGTGAGTTTGAGGCTGCGCTCAGGGCCAGCCTGAGCTATAAAGAGAGACCCTGTCTCAAAAAAAAAAAAAAAAAAAAAAGAAAATAAAAAAGCCTGAACTGCATAGTAAAGCAGTCCAGAATGCTTACCCTGGTTCCCAAGAAAGAGGTCCTACTTGTGCAACTAAAATATAACCTGAGATCATCAGCCCCCAGAAAAAAATGGTGCTAGTCTCAAGCCGAGCCCACATTTACTTTTAAACTGAAATACCCTGTGATTTAACTTTGAACGTGATTCTTTCTATAGGGTAGGCTAGAATTGGAGAAGAAGTTCATGGCAGCATCTGCCAACTTGGGAGTGATATAATCAATGCTAGTTCAAAAAGGGATTTACTATTTAAAACTGAGCTATTACAGGAATTAGAAGTCACTTCACTTTGGGGGTCACTGTGCTCACTCGACCACAGTGACTGGGTGGAAGAGGCTCAGGAGAGTCAGTTGTAGAAAATGTTACTGACCCTCAGAGATGTTTCAGTAGTGACCTACTCAGGTCATGGTTCCATCTTCTTGCAAAGAGATGCCAGGCCGGACAGTTGTGGCTTTTCTGAAGAGGGTAGGACTTGAGAGTATGGATAGTAAGTCCAGCAGACACCTTGCTTCCTCCTCACTGCCTAGCAGGGCAATGGCCGGGTCAAATGAGACCATCAATCCTAGCTTTTTGCAGGTAGCCTTGAACTCTTGGCAATCCTCCTGCTTCTTCTGCCTCCGTAGTGCTCAGATTACATGTGTGAGCCTCTACACCTGGCATTGTAGTGTGTGATACTAGAACTCGAACTCTGGGCCTTGCTCATCCCAGGCAGATGCTAGAACCACTGAGTTAAATCCCTGTCCCTCTACATACTTATTTTGACTTTCTTATATAATTTATTTGGATTTTTGTCTTTTCTCTACTCATCTTTGTTGTCTTTTTCAAATTTTACTGCTGTCATATTTTGCATCTCCCATACTCTCCATTATTACTACTATTATTGTTACTACTATTTAGTAGTTTTCAGCTGTTTAGTTGACTACATTCTATTCTTGCTGAATTCTATTTTGTTGTTAAAGGTGGTATAGTAGTTGCTTTTAGCATATATTTATTAAATGTCAATATTTGATTTGTCCTTGTATTTACATTATTATTGCAGATTTCATTAAGGATAAAGTTATGGCTTATATCTAGATGTCCATCCAATATCTCATGTACACATAGTTGGAGAGCTGGGCATGGTGGCTCACACTTGTAATCCCTACATTCCACAGGCAGAGATAGAAGAACCACTGTTAGCTTGAGGATACTTTGGGCTATATAGTGAGTTAAAAGGGCCAGCCTGAACCACAAAGTAAAACCCTGTCTCAAAACAAAATAGGTCTGGGGATTTAGCTCAGTGGTTCTGGCGTCTGCCTGGCAAGTGCAAGGTCCTGAGTTTGATCCCTGGTAACCAGATAACGCAATGCCAGGTGTGGTGACTCATGCTTGTAATACGAGCATTAGGGAGGCAGAAGCAGGAGGATTGCTGTGAGTTCAAGGTGAGCCTGGGCTACATAGTGAGCTCAGGGCCAGCCTGAACTACAAAGTGAGATTCTGTCTTAAAAAAACCCCAGAAACTGGGCCGGGCATTTAGCTCAGTGGTTCTGGCTCCCGTCTTGCAAGCACAAGGACCTGGGTTTGATTCCCTGGTTAACCACAACTGGATGTGGAGACTCACGCCCAGCAGCAATCAGTACCACATACCACAGTGCCGGGCGTGGTGGCTCACACCTGTAATCCCAGCACTCAGGAGGCAGAAGCAGGAGGATTGCTCTGATGTGAGTTGGAGGCTGAGCTCAGGGCCAGCCTGAAATACAAATCCAGACCCTGTCTCAAAAAACAAAAAAAACAAAAAACAAAACTAAACAAACACACACACACACACACACACACACACACACACACACAAAACAAAAGAAAAAAAAGAAAAAGAAAAAACAAAACAAAAAACCCACATCGGTGAGATTTTAAGAGATGGCTGGATAATGAATGTCTGATAATGGACTATGGCTATGGATTAGTCTTATGATTAGTTTAGTACTGTTGTGGGTGATGGGATTACTGAAGAGGGAAAACCCACCCAAGGTGTGGGTGGCAATAACCTATAGGCTTATGGCCTGGATGGAATATAAAGATAAAGAAAGAAGGCAGCTCTTGCTTTAATTTTTTCTATGTGCCATATTTCATTCATCTTTGTGGAATCAACATTTTTATCCTCTCTGAGAGGTGTTAGAAATCAAACACCCAGAAGAAGGTTTGAGGGTCTCAGACTTTCAAACACTACAATGAATAGATTGATGAGAAGGATATGAATATTGAAACATAGCCAGACCTATGAACACATCTAATTACAGAGATCTCCACAGTAAGGATGGAATTTTTCTACCCTAACTTTTCTTTAACAACTCAAAAACAATAGAAATATGAGAAATTTAGAAAAAAAGATGTCTTTTCAAATCTCTGAATTCCCAAAAGTTAGTATCACACAACTGATACAGAGAAAGCTATCAGCAAAGAACTCAAATGGTCAAAAGATATGAAGAGACAAAAGGAGAAACAAGGCAATGCATGAGATATTAAAGGAATTCAAAGGGGATGTAATTAAACAGATAAATAATTTTATAATACAATTTTTTTTTTTTTTTTTAGGTTTTTGGAGACAGGGTCTCGCTTTGTGGTTCAGGCTGGCCCTGAGCTCAGCCTCAAACTCACATCACAATCCTCCTGCCTCTGCCTCCCGAGTGCTGGGACTACAGGCGTGAGCCACCATGCC
>PVIR01041177.1:0-12887 GCA_004026965.1 Petromus typicus
AAAAGAAAATACCATGAAAACTTATGCTAGATTAACAATAGTTTTATATGATAAAATAAAAGGAAATTTGAGTTAATTTGCACAATCTAGACTAGACATAATTTCACATAAAAGTAATCATAAAATTAAACTAATAGTTCAAAAACTCTGACAACTAATATAACTTATATAACCCAGTAGTATCTAAAATACCATAATAAAATTTCTAAATAATAAAGTATTCATTAGAAAAGAAATATGAAAAAAACTCAATTCACAAGAAGCTATCCACCATAGCCATATTCATTCAACAATACACTGAGGGTTCTGTGCAAAAGAGGAAAAAAATCAAATAAATAGATAAATAAATAATAAATAAATAGGCTGTAATGTGTCAAATTAAACAGATTCTGGGAACAATGCACAGTTTTAGAATTAAAAAAAAGAAGAAAGAAAGAAAGAAAGAGGGAGACAGAGAGGGAGAGAGAAAGAGGGAGAGAGAGAGAGAGAAGAAAGAAAGAAAAAGAAAGAAAGAGCAAAAAAAATTAAAAAAAAGATGTCCGAGCAAATAACTGGAATTAATAATGTATAAATCAGCAAGGTTGCTGGATAAAAGAGCACTATAAAAAGCCCACTGCATTTCTCTGTACTATCAATGAGCATTTGGAAGTTGCACTTAAAATTTCATTTAAAGAACATCAAAATTAAGTAATATTTGGGAATAAATTTTATGAAACTATCTGAATGCTTATATACTATGAAATTAGAGAGATTTCAAATAAATTTATATTTACAATCTTCATATATCAGAAGACTCACTATTTCAGTCTATTCAAATTCAAATAATCAGGGTATTTTTGTAAAAATTATAATTGTAAAATTAATATAGAGATCCTGAGAATCAATGAAACTTTAAAAAGAACCTAGAAAGATGCATCAATGGAATGTGGTACATGTGTTCCTTTGAAAAGGACTAAATGAACCAAATTTAAATTTAAAAACTAAATTCAATATCTAAATTTAAAAGCCAAAATTCTAATGTTTCATGAAAAATCTTTAAAAAAACCTGTACAGAGCCGGGGATTTAGCTCAGTGGTTCTGGCATCTGTCTTGCAAGCACAAGGACCCGGGTTCAATCCCTGGTAACCACATACCATACTTGGTGTGGAAACTCACGCCCAGCAGCAATCAGTACCACATATCACAGTGCCAGACGTGGTGGCTCACGCCTGTAATCCCAGCACTTGGGAGGCAGAGGCAGGAGGATTGCTGTGATGTGAGTTAGAGGATGAGCTCAGGGCCAGCCTGAACTACAAAGCGAGACCCTGTCTCAAAACAAAAACAAACAAACAAAAAAACAACAACAACAAAAGCTGTACAGCTTGAGTTTGGCAAATAATTTATAAATACTAAATTAAAAGCATGGTCCATATAAAGAAAAAAGGATGCTATTGGAAGTTTTCAAAACTAAGAAATCAAGCTTTTTACAAGTGCTACAAGAATAAAGAAAAAACAGTGAAAAAAATTTCTTGTGCGTATGTACTACAGATGATAAAGGATGCAGATGCAGAGATACTCCAGTGATTTGAAACCTAATAACCAATTAAAAACTTGTCAGAAAGCTGAAAAAACATTTCATGAAAGAAGATATACAGATTACAAAGAAGCACATGAAATGCACCCGATTTCTTTAGCATGTAGTAATGTAAACTGAAATAAGCAGAGCAGGTGTGGACAGGAGGAACTGGAAGCACCTTGTGCTAATGACAGGAAAGTTACATGATACATCTACCTTTGAACACAGCATGGCAACATGTTAAAAATGTCAACATTCACTTGGTCCAGCCATCCTGTTCCTGGGGATCCATCTTACAGGAAAGAAGGCATGGACTATATGGATGCTTGGATTTGACCATTCATAGCTCCTTCAGTTGTAACAGCCAAATTCTGGAGGAACCCAAAGTCCATGAAGGAGCAGTATGTCTACACATTTGTTGACTATCAACAGAAAGCCTGAACTTTCTTAAATGAAGTAAATGTATCTTTAAATAATCATGTGGAATAAAAGAAACCAAGTAGAGTGTGGTGTACACTTGCATTAGCCTCTTGTTACTGTTAACAAATAACTACAGTGTAATAACTTGACTTTAAAAAATTTATATCCTCTTATAGTTCTGCAGCTCAGAAACCCAGGTTGGGTTTCCCTGGGTTACAACTGAGGCATCCATAGTTTTGGCTCGCTCTGCACTCTGTGGGGAAGAACTCAGAATCAATTAAAAAAATAGCATAGAAAGTTACAAGAGGCTCGGCTGAACTGGGCACCCATCACACCAGTGGACTCAAGTCACCAATTGATCAGAGCTCCTGTCAGATTTGATCTTTAAAAGTTTAGATATCTGCTGGCTCTGAAATAGATAAAGAAAACAGAATTACTCAGAAAGTCATAAATGGAAAATCGGTATCAGTGTCCAGTAATAGTTATATTAATACTTGCACAGAATAGATCTTAGGAAAGCAGGCCCTATCACAGCCTTCATGCTCATTCCTGAAAACCCTGCATGACTTGCCTACCTGACTTATAGCCGTAACACAGACAGTCAAAGTAGAGCAGGTGGCCCTTTTCTCTTTAGTACATCTCAAAACTTTCCCAAGAGAGTTCTTCAGACTATTGCTTTGTGGCCTGGCTGAAATAAACTTCACTGCAAATGTGAGATCACCCAGCACTAAATGAAAGACAAGGCACCTGTTTGGTATAGTACTTTGTTTTCAGTACACGTGGAGCAATGAGGCTTGGAACTGGGAGGCACACCGAGTGACAAGATGCAAATATCGGTTCGGAGGAAGCAGATGCTGAAAGGTACATTCTACTCATTGTGGCATACTGGGAAAAAAACAGCCAAAGCTGGAAGAATTCAAACATTAAATACCCTAGCATTAGCTAATGAACAAAAGTATAAAATAACCATAAGCCTATATTTATGTAAATAAATGATTGAATAAATTGATAAATGAGTGAAACATGAAAATATCCCATGTAGATCAATTCCAAATAGTATAGATGGACACTCTGTCCAAACAAAAAAGAAGATACACACCTATTGTTTAGGTGTGGACAGTGCATGGAAACTTTATCTCAAATTGCAATGTGTAAGTAAGAAGAAGTACAGTGACACTATAGTGAATAAACCTGAGCAAGGCTACCTCTGGCCGGATGCTCAAGGTCAGTGTCAACAGGGATATTCCTTGGATAAAGAAGATCTCTGTTTTTTTTTTTTTAATAAAAAGGAGTATTGCACAGCAATAAATAATGATAAATTTGAGTCATTTGTACTCAAATGGATGTACCTTATGACATACTCATAAGTGAAATAAACAGGACAGAGGTGTGTAGTGTATTATTTCTCTAGTATGAGAAATTAAAGGTATAAATAAGGTCCAGCATACATTATAGATATTGTGAAACGGGGAAAATGTACAAAGGGAAAAGGGAAGGAGGAATAGGAGAAGATAAAGAAGGGAAAGAAAAAGAATGATAGTAAAAAATAAATCAAACAAAACTCATGTCTCCAGGAGACTGGAGGTGGTAATGTTGGCAGGAGAAAGGGAAAAAGGAGAATCAAAATGTGTCATGTACACTTACAAATTATTAATATTGAATGTGAACATAATGTATACATAAAATGTACCAAGAAACTCAATTTTAAAAACTGATAGTCTTATTGTTAATATATGTCCTTAGTAAGATGTGATAAAGGGTATTCTATCTCTGTGGTCTTCTTCTCCAGACCCACCAACTCCAACTAGGAGAAAAAACATTAGATAAATTTCAATAGAGGAAGTCTCTTCCTTAAAACCACCAAGGTTATCTAAAGTTAGAAAATGCAGAAATGATCACAGGCAGGAGGAAAGGAAGGAGAAAAGAACACTAAGCAAAACATGGGACATAGAACAGAAAGAGGACTTTAAGCAAGCATATGGACATTAGTAATACTACATCAATTGTGGTTTATTAACTGTAGCAAAAGTACCATGCTAATGCAAAATGTCAATAATAGGAAGCTAAAGTGGGCTATATGGGACTCCTATAACTTTGTGCATTCTTCAAATCTAAAGTTATTCTCAAAAATAAAGTCAGCTCAAACAAATACAGACTACCTCTAACAGCATATCATTTTAAGATTCGTACTTCAGCCACTGTCTCTCAGACAAATAGTATTAATATTTTTGTTACATAGAATTAGTTGAGAAAGATGCATTGCTAACTTTATCTGCTTGATGGTTTTAACAATGGCCAAGTAAATTCCCAAATTTGGCTTAAAAACATTGTTCTTTTGTGGGTGCCCTCTCATCCAGCTGCCATCTGAAAATGAATTTTCACAGCTTAGTTTTAAGCACCTTGAAAACGGGAGTTTATAATGGAAGTGCTGACACAATGCGAACGCGGGCAGTGTGAATGCACGGCTATAATTTATAACGTCAGCCCATACTCCAAACACTCTTTCTATGCGCTGTACTTCACACAAATAAGAGAGGAAGGGACTGCAGTGAATTACTGTGCAATTAATCATTTGACCATGAGGGATTCATTTACTAATTAAAAACGCAAAAAGAGTAAATTGAAATAACCAGTGACTACTAAATCACATCTTCTGAAGCATCAGTGGTGTTGTAATAAATCATGTGTATCAGTCAGGGCCAACACTTTGGGTACCCGTACTTCAAGACTGCCTCAAACAACTCTATTGCCTTCAAAGATTCTCTGCAGATACATGCAGCAATTTATGTCAACTATATATATGTGTGTGGAGGTATATATATATATATTCTGCTGTGAGGAAGTACAGCAGAATACTGATGTGTATCAGCACATCATACCTTTCCACTTTATCACGTTACCTTATACTGCCCTGATTCTTAGACTTGACATCTGATATTTTGGATACAAGTTCACTATTCTATTCAACTTCTATTTGCATGCTTTCCCATTTCCTTAAATTGCCCATTTCAGAACACTTAAATCAGTTACAAGGCAGTGAGCAATTGTAAACCTCACAATGTTCAACATAGTTTTAGAATCTTCTCCTGAAGAATTTTATGAAGCCGCACAGAGCGGACCCTACACAGGGCTGCCCGGCAGCTTCTTAGAAGCTCAAGCTTCTAAGCGTTCTGTCCTCTGTTGATTCTCTCTCCACACACCCAGAAGGAAGGGAAGAGGAGGGAAGCTGCCTTGGTTTTTTCAGTTCTTTCTTGCCCACAGGACACAGAAGTTCACCCCATAACCTCCAAAACTGAGAAAGTGCAAGAGAAACCGTGCAAGTGCCAGAGTTCCAAAAAGTAAGGCAGAGTCGGAGTGGGGGAGGCTACCTTGAAATGAAACACTGCAAATATGGAGAAAAAGAAATGCTCCTCTAAGGCTGTTGAGATGAGTAGTCTTCACAGTGCAGGAGAACTGTGTGGCACCCTCCGAAATGTGGTGCTGAGTTTTTCTCAGTTCCCTCTTTCATCCCACTCTGCCTCCTTACTGAGCCTGAGGTGAACAAACAAGCCAGAAAAGTCAACATGGTGGCAGACTGTATCGCATGAGAAAATTTCTGCTGAGGGAAAACAAAAAGATTAGCGGCCCTGTTTCACCTTATGAGAGCGACAGTGTCTACACTCCACTAAGGAATTGTGCTCTAGCCATGCAATCATTCCACAGGTGTGTGCTGCATGCCCAGTGTAAAGGGTTGGGTCTGTACTCACTTTTGGTCCACGTATTTAAGGCTAATTGTCAACCTGTTGTGCCATTAGAAGGTAATAAAATCAGGGTAGCTGGAGGATGTGTGTCATCCCCTTCTGGGGATGGACTTTGCAGAGTATATTTTGTCTCTACCCTCTGTAACTCTCTTCCCTTACTTGCTACCATGAAGTAAATATGTATCTCTGCTCCAGATCATATTTCCCACCATGATGTTCCTTGTTACCAAAAGTCTGAGCAACAGAACCCAATAACTGTAGACGGAACCCTCTGAAATCATGAGCCAAAATAAACCTTCCCTTTATTAAATTGATCTTGACTTTATCAGATATTTTGTTATAGCAATGAAAAGCTTGTGTGAAACATGGTACTGTGGCCAGGAAAAGTCACATTCCAAGTGAATAGTGCCCTGTCCTCTTTATCCTTTCTGTTCTAGAAGATTGTGATTAGCATAAGGGAGTGATAATGCTGATCACTTTGGATTCTGGAGTTAGACAGATCTGGATTTAAAACTCAGCTCCCCACTCAGCTGACTTTGGCTATGGAAGACTCAATTTGCTGGCACTAGTGTTTCCCAGTCTGTGCAGTGGAGCTCCTGGTAGTCCCAACATAAAGACCTGTAGGAAAGATGGAAGCAGAGACTATATATTTACACACTGTGACAGTGAGTGATTAACAAATAGCCATGATTTCAAAATACAATTTCTTCTTTAAGAGTCACAGCTGTCCTTTTGCTTTTCCACCTTTGCCCTAATTTTACATTTCTCTGTTACTTATTTTTTTAAATTATTATTATCTTTATTGGTACATTAAATATACACATCATGATTGTACTCCATAATGGGGATTTGTACCAGTATAAGACACAACACAATTCTCATTTTTTCCCATAGCCCTACCCACCCTGCCACCCCCCCATATACATAAAATTTGTTTCCTTACATTTTTGTTACAATCTCAACATTTTCCCCCTTCACCCTATTTACATTGAGCATTTTCTATTTCACAATATATAACATACAATGCTAGAACTCATTTACATCTTTATTTTCTCATACCAGAGAAAAGATGCGATATGTACCTATCTGTGCCCTTATTTTTCATTCTCTTTATAAGTTTCATTGTGACTGTTTATTCATAGTTATTGGCTTCTCCATCCCTTCCCTGTGCAAACCATTTCTTATAATACTCAGTACAATAAAAAGTCCATTAGTGTTAGTTGAGTGAATAAAAATTATTGTACATAAGGAGAACTGCAGACAAAATGTATTTAGACTTTTAAAAATCCTTTGATAAGGCTTTATACCAAATGTTATTATACATCCATTCATCAGAGGACTGGGAAATCTATTTTTCAGATCTCTAGAGATTGTGATTAGCATTAATGTTACTTAATAGCTTCATAGTGATCTGATAAAGCAGATAGTGATGCTTTGTTTTGTTTGTTTATTTTAGGTCTTAAGGGAAACTCTGCCTTTTTGGCCTGCAATTTATGGCTGTAAAATTCAAAATTAGACTCAGAAAACCAGGACTCACATCTAAGAACGTCACTAATGATGTAAGAGTTACAACAAGTCACACCAGATAAGGACCCTATTCATATTTTTAAGATATGAATAGTGAAACACAATGGAGAAGAAACTCCCTGTCCCAGGTTAATTCATCTACATTTCTGTATATGTATGTATGTATATACTGATTGAGATTGTCTTGACAAGCAGTGGCTGTAGGGTCAGCCACAGGAATATCGAATATTCACATGCACCAGTCTTTGTAAAGTCCTACAGTAAAGAATATCATTGCCCAGAAGCAGAGATCTAAGCAAATTTTGTAGATCCCGAATCTTAAGCAATTTGATGGGCAACAGGGTATGACATCAAAGTATGAATAAGACTGAATGCGGGGCCTTGAAATAGTGCATGTCCCAGCTCTTATTTTATGGTTCACTTCTCTGGCAAAACAAAACCTTGGACATGAGGCTCATAATCATATACTCTAAGCACCCACATTTCCTCCAGGTCTTTATGTCTATCTTGAATCCAGTGAAGAATGCTACTTCCCCCACTACCTTGAGGTCTGTCATGACTGAGTCCTCCTCCATGCCTCCCTTATAGCATTTATTACCTTATTTAGCAATAGTGTTGTGATTTCTTGGCCTTTGTCATTATGGGAAGTCGGAGTTCTGGTCTTACAAATCTTAGATGGACATGGTGTCAGAGATAAGAATGGTGCTCCGTATATGACAAATAAGTACTTTGGAAAAAGGAGGCATCCTTGGATTTCAATTGTAGCAGAGATCTCCGAACCTTAGTACTGGTCTGTGGCCTGTGAGAAACTGGGCAGTAAAGAAAGAGGCTGGCAGCAGGATGGCAAGCAAAACTTATTCTATATCTGTAGCTGCCCATGTTACCCTCTGAGCTCTGGATTCTGTCAAATTAGCAGGACATTATGTCTCATAAAAGCCTGAACCCTGTCATGAACTGCATATACCTGGGGCCTAGGCTGCATGCACCTTATGAGAATCTAATCACTTCTCCCCAGTAAAAAATTATTAACTGGCCAGCATTGACACAAGAGTTGGGGATGGCTGAGTTAGAAGATGTACTAGTTGTGTTTTTGTCTAGAAACAAAACTTTAAGACTTGCCTTGAAATTAGGAATAAAAACTTGAATATTTCAGTACGGTACTTAGAATGTATAAAATGCATTTTCTTATAATGTATAAGTAAACTAATAATATATTTATGTTCAGGTACTGCAGAGCTATAGTAATCACTGAGGGAAATAGAATTGCTTGAAAATTACCAGCTTTATCTTTTCAGATTGAGGAATAGAAGAAAATAGAATATCTTGAAGAGAGATATTAGGAAAATATTTTCATCTATTGTTAATTGAGGTATAAAGACTGAGTACAATCTTGGCCTCAAGACAGAGTTTCCCATGTTACAGACGGTGATGGCTGTGATATAGTAGTAGTATTTTCTGGGCAAGCAGCATGACACATGAACTCTGAAGTTAAATTCTTACTGCTCTCTTGGAGTGGTGGATGCTGGGAAAGGAATGGATATTACTCTCTGTATCAGGTTATTACACAAGCAATACCAAAAGACAGGGCTGGATAGTCACTTACGATGTCTTAATGTTCCATGATGATGAAATCATTGTCAAAACAAGACATATACAAATTCTTAAACAAATATACTCACAAGTGAAATGCACTTTCAGCCTGACATAGATGATCTCGCCTAAAAATTAACCACATACATATTTTGTTGAGTTAGCACCCATCAGAAGAGTAATTATGTTACTAGGAAATAAGCCAATGATGGTCAAAATGATGTCAGTAGGAAGTGGATCTAGGAAAGAAGTAGGAAGCTACAGAATGAAAAATGAACAAACAGCCATTGAAGGTGCAGTTGTGGTGGGGATGGTAGTACATGCTCAAAATCGAGGGATCCAGAAGGTAGAGGGATCTCAAGTCTAAGGCTAGTCTGGGAAACTTACCAAAATCACCTCCAGAATTTAAAAATGCAAATTATATAGTGATATGGACCTATAGCTCAGTGATATAGCACTTGTCCTATGTGTATAAGGCCCTGGTTTAATCCTCAGAATGACAAAAAAGGAATAAAGTTCGGTTTAGATCCCTTCCCTAGAAGTACTTTTCTCTAATAAATGATAGGATCTTCTTATTCACACATTATTTTCTTCCATGAGGAGGTGAGATATTGAAGGATTAGGATTCTGTCTCATTTATTTCTATGGCTGCACTTTAAGCATGTAGAAAATGCCTCGATGAATATTTGTCAATTTGGTTCCACTTGTTTTTTTTTTTTCTTTCCATAGATCCTTAAGTATGTTATTCATTCATTTCTTTTAAAACCTTTTTCATTTCCAAGAGGCAATATGCTCATTATTTTGGTAATAAAATATGTAAAAAAAAATGACAAACGCTTCAAGACAGTTTGAGTGTCTGAAGCTCAAAATCCAGCAAGTGCTGAGATTATAAAAAGACTTGTGGGAGATACATGGAATCATAGAGGTGGCAGGGGCTCCTCTGAGCCATCTGTGTCCACAGCCACAGCCTTTGAGAATCACTGGTTGCGATGGTGCCACTAATCATCACACCAGACCAGATGGAGGCTCCAGCCCAGAAAGGCTGCTGAAGATCTTGCCTTCACTTCTAATATTCAGGAAAATGCATATGTTCCCAGAAAGCTAGATTATAGGTCAGAAACTAGTGTGGATGAGTTATATTGCTATGAAGTATCTTCTTGGTTAGATCCATGATATTTTTTCCTTTATAATATCCAAATATTTTAAAATTGTAAGGTTAAAAAAGCATTAAACTATCTAATTTAATGCCTTCATTTACAACTATATCTTAAAATGGGCCTATCAATATAGAAGGAGACAATTACAAATAACAGTATTGAAAATAGCAATAGCAATATAAGAATATTTAAAGTTGGTGGTACACATTTATATATCTGCATATTCTTCAAAGAAGACACAGATGAGATCTGCTTTCTCCCATTTTCTAGATGCTAGGTTTAAGAGTCATTGATTATACTGAAAGATCTATTTTAAAAATTTTGGGGAACTGAGCTTTTCAACATCAATGCAAGAAAATTTGTCCCTAGGTTTTGAAAGAGCTAATATATCCTGCCAACTCCTCACTCTCAGAACAGTCATTGACTCTTTTTCCCTGTCCAACCATTAGGTTTAGAATCTCCACTTCCTTGTATTCCCAAATGGTTCCCAAAGGTAACTCAGTAGATCTACAAACACTGAAATGAAACTTGCAAAATGTCATTTAGGGATCAGTGCACTCACCACTCCCTAAACACTTGCTTTTATCAAAGGCCAGGGTTTCCAAGCCATACAGACTGAGGTGAACACTCATGAGAGCCCAACATTCTGGACCATATGCTCCCCCCAGCTGAGTACAGTCACATTGTTTTGGAATATTGATATGGTGTTCTTTGCATTCTCAAAAACTAATCCTTCTAATGGTGCTCAGGCAGATATGAAATTGTTATTCACCAACTGAAATTTGACAAATGTGAAATTATGACCACTGGTAGTAAATAATGCCAATCACAAGTTGGTTTTCTTCTTGGGCTTGCTAATGTAAGAAAGGTTGGGATGGGTACAGAAAGTTAAAGGACTTAATAAGGTTGCTGGCAAATAAAGTTAAACTCTTGCTAGCGAGGACAAGAGTAGGTAGGAAAAATAGAGCTGATAAGGCTGAGCTGGATCATTTCAGACCAAGCCACAGCTTCTCTCCTCCTTACATCATCAGTTAAATATGAGAGGAACAGAGTAGGGGAGGGGAGGACTATATCATTAAAAACTCACTGAACATATAGAATGTACACTAATGCTTAATACTTATGCACCCATATATATAAGTACATATATGTTTTATTATTCTCACCATAATAATACACTAAAATATCCATGAACTCTTTTTACTAACTCAGCCTTTAATGTAATTCTGGTATAAATCCAAGATAAGCAACTGGACAATACCAAGAAACCAAAGACGCACTTATCCAAAAGTGTACACATGAGCAATGGAAAGTGGGATGGCCAAAGCAGGGCCTCGGAGGCCCCACTTGACAATCAGTTTGTACCAGCTCTTAAGGGGAAGAATTTCCTCCTTACAGTGTAACAAAAGAAACTTAGAACAAGGGCCCCAGGGCCATCCCTGAGTTCCCTCCCTTATTCCAAGGTTGCTGTCTATTTTCTATCCTTTTCCCAATAAAATGATTTTGCTTCTTCATTTCTCTTCCCTCTCCAGTGAAGTTATTTTGTTTCTCTTTCTGAATGTGAATCACTAATTCTTTTTATTGATGGAAGAATTATTAGGGCACATTTCACTGTCTTTTTTTTTTTTTTTTTTAGGTTTTTTTGAGACAGGGTCTTGCTGTGTGGTTCAGGCTGGCCCTGAGCTCAGCCTCCAAGTCACATCACAGCAATCCTCCTGCCTCTACCTAACGAGTGCTGGGATTACAGGCGTGAGCCACCACGCCCGGCACTGTGGTATGTGGTACTGGTTGCTGCTGGGGTGAGTCTCCACACCCAGTATGGTATGCGGTTGCCAGGGATCGAACCCGGGTCCTTGCGCTTGCAAGACAGGCTCTGGAACCACTGAGCTAACTCCCCAGCCCACATTTCACATTCTTATAGTACTAGGAAAAATATTATTTAATTTGCCTGTTTTTGTGAAGATTAGTATTACTTTAAGTACAATATAAAATACCTTATTTATTATATTCCACTGAAATCAATTCAGTTCAATGCAGACTTGCTACTATTGATAGTTAACTATATTTCCAGGGCCTCATAAGACATGGCCCCTTCCAAACTTCCCTCTTCCCCATCCCTATCCATGTTAACTTTTTTTTTAATTGAAATCTTTCTTGGTACACTACATGTGCACATCATGATTGCATTCAACAATGATAATTTGTACCAGTATACGACAAACTTAATTCTCATTTTTTCCCATAACCCTACCCACCCTACCACCCCCACACCCCATATACATAAACTTTACTTCCTTTCTTTTTTTTATAATCTCATTATTTTCCCCCTTCACCCCATTTCCCTTTGAATATTTTCTATTACACAATATATAACATACATTCTAGAACTCATTTACATGTTTATTTTCTCATACCAGAGAAAAGATGCAATATGTACCTATCTGTGCCCTATTTATTTCACTTATGAGGATCTCCTCCTGTTATGTCCATTTAAGTATAAATGATTCAAATTCATCATTTTTTATGGCAGAGTAATACTCCATTGTGTAGAAGAACCACAACTTTTTTATCCAGTCTCCAGTTGATGGACATTTAGGTTGTTTCCAAGATTTAGCAATCACAAACTGAGCTGCTATAAACATGGGTGCACATATGTCACTGTGATATGAATCTTTTAATTATTTTATGTATATACCAAGCAGAGCAATGGCCAGGTCAAATGGGACCTCCAATCCTAGCTTTTTGAGTAATTTGCAAACTGTTCTCCACAGGGGTTGTATGAGTCTACATTACCACCAACAGTGGAAAAGGGTTCCTTTTTCTCTGCAGCCTCACCAACATTTGTTGCTGGCTAATTCTGAAATGGCAGCCATTTTTTGTAGAGTGAGATGAAATCTT
>PVIR01041178.1:0-12905 GCA_004026965.1 Petromus typicus
TTGTGAAAGGGACCAGTTTGATTTGCTTTATTTTTCATTTATAAGGGTGAAATAGAGTGCTCAATAGATATAAGAACATATGAGTGAATGTTAATGTGGCAAAGAAACACCCTTGCAGGTTTCGGGGTAGACATTTTCTTGTTCATGCATACTCTTGGAAACCTATGTCTACTGGCATCCTCTATTTTCCCTGACTGCCATGAATTCCAACCTTTGGTTTGAGCACTGCATTATGCACCCTGCTACCTTTGTCCTCTTGAATCAAGAAGATGTGCTGACCTGTAACAAAATCACTGCTTACAACATGTGGCTAACTAAATGTGTACTGAAATGACCCAGGATAATTAAACTCAGTTCACTGACCACATCACCCACACTTCAGAAGCTCACTATTGCTTGGTGGGAGTGCCTCCTGAATTTGACATGCAGTTTAGAACTTATCTACCAGCTCAGGAAATTCTGCTGAGTGGTACTGAGCATGTACATCAAGTTTTGACCTGCCTCCAAGCTGGCCCCAGCCAGCAGTCCAGCTCCTGTTCCCACATCTGGAAGCTGTCAGTGGCTGATCTTGGACATGTCTTCTTTGACATCTCGTTGAATGTATGCTACCTTCTCCCTACCAAAGCTTGTACAAATTCCTAAAACATGTACCAAGTGAGTAACCTTCTAAAGTTACTTTCACATCCCATAAATATGTTCTTATTCTAAAGAGAGCAGAAGTATGCAGCTATGCAGTGAGTCAGAAGTGAGTATGTAAAAGCATCCTTCCTGGAATTCTAATGTAATACAAATGTGCTTTGAGGGTCTGCTGGGAAACTGTTGTCTGCTATTTGTGTACTAGAGTGCCAAGTGCTTTCAGAGCAAGAGAAAGACAGAGGGTGTCTGGAAGTGGCAGTCATTCTGTGTCCTGCCCAGGTAGGATGCTGTGAGTGTCACTCTCAATTCAACAAAAGCAGACATGAGGACTTCAGAACACTCAATCTCACCTTCTGGGTGAGAAACCCAGACCTCCAACAAGCTAAGTGGCCAAGTCTAGTGAAGTCATAAAATCAAAGCTCCACACTCTCACTTGGCATGTCTTCCCTGGGCCATGGAAGGCTGATGACAGAGGCTGGGCCACAAGGTAGAAAACCCATCTGTCCCGCCTGTAATGTAAATGAGGTGAGCAATCAGAGCAATGACACCAGTGAAAGATGTCACTTCGTTCTTTGTGAGCTTTTTCACATTTATTATATCATTTAACTCTTAATACAACCCAATATTATTTTTTAAAGAGTAAGAATCTTCCAACGTACAAATGAGATCACACCTCAGAGAAAGGTACGAATCAATCCTGAATTGTACGAATCAAAAGGCTGTAAAGAAGAGGACAAAACCCAGCAAAGGACATTCAGCTCTGATACAGCACTCTGCCCTGACAAAGAAGAATAAGACAGGATGATTGTGGGCAGAAGAAAAATCACCATGTGAAAAGCAAGGTATGTAAAAGAATCCAGGCAATAAGATTCTAAAAGAATTAAAGAAAGCTCCCACTTGAAAATCTCAAAAAGTCAAAAATCAAGCCTCAGATGAATGCCTACCATAAGCAAAAGCAACCTAAATGGCAAGAAGGTGAGGAGGCTCTCACTGAGAGGAGCCCGCACCTTTGTGCGACTCCAAGTGTGCAAGGCAGGAAACTCACATGTGAGAAGCATCTCCCAATGAGTCCGATGTAAGCACTACCTGGAAGCAGCTGCTTCTTGGGTTTCATGCAGCTTTCCTAGGAAATTTAGGGAGGATTGTGAGGGTATTTCTCTAAGATGGTGGTTTTCAACTGAGGTAGAAGAGGAAAATGCTGTAACTCACATGAAGTTCACAAGACTTATGAAAGGACTGTGATCTCACATACTTTTCACTGCTCCCCTGCACAGAGGATTCCATGATGACAAAGATGCTGAGTGAATTTCTTCCCAAAGTCTTTTCAAGCCTGAAAAACATAGAGAATGTCAAAATTCTGGATGACTCCAAACTTTAGGCATTGCCATTCAAAGAGCCAAAAGCTCTCATCACCCTGGGGTAACAGAATTGTCCATGTGCCTTTAGATTTTTTGCCCTACTCTGATGTACACCCTTTGGTCCAGCCACCACACTTGGCTCGACCATCACTGCCTGACTCTCTCAGACCTAGAAAGAGCATAATCTATATTTCTACCTGTTAAAATCACATCTGTCATAGATTGCCAGCTGAGTACTTAGAATATGTCTAGAAGGAAAATGTTCTGCAGTAAGAAAGAAGTAGATGATTTATTAAATAGGTAGAAGCAATTTCAGTGAAAGAACACTCTCACTTTGATATTTAAGATTATTTTTATTAGAGAAAATGCACATAAATATAAAGAAGAAATTGAAATAGTCAATGGTTCCACCATCCAGAAATCGCTACTACCATAGTTAGGTATAATTCATTCAGATGACAGACCGTTTTGTACAAGTCTCTCCAGTCTGTATTTTCCCTTTGCAATATATCATGAACATTCTCTATTTTAATTGATACAATTCTACTATCACACTTAAAATAGTTGTGTGATGTGCTTTCTGAGATTTCTATTAATTAATTTATCTAATTTATGCTGGTACCATTTCACTTCTAATTTTTGCTGTTATCAATTATATAAAAAGAATACTTTTGAGCTTACATTTTTGCCAGTATTAAGTATAATTAACACTTCAACCTCTGCTAAAACCACTTCATTTTATTGATCTCTTAGATTCTGTGATATTGATTTTCTTTGCTTATGTAATCATATGCGTTTCTTCATATTCATGACTTTCTCTGTCTTAGATGAGTTTATCTTTTTCAAATTGATGTGAGTATTCCATATTCAAGACATTAATACTTTGTCATTAAAGTCAAATGTATTTTACTGTGTTCTCTTTATTTTCAAATTGTATTGCACTGTTTATTGTGTGCCGGATCATGTTGTTGATATTGAAATGTTTTATCTTTTCCTTTATAATAAGGGAAAGGATCATACAAACTGATATGCCTTAGGTTAGCCAGGTAGGTAAGAGAAATATAAAAAAGATCTTAGATAAGATTATATAACAATGTTGCTACTAAAACAAGTCAAAAATAGTGGGTCTATTGAGACTCCTACTTCTGTCCTTTTCATCTTCTCTCTCTCTCTGTTTCTTTTTCTTTCTTTCTTTCCTTGCTTCTGTCTTCTCCCTGTCTTTCATCTCTCCCTTCCTTCTCTTTCCTTTGTTTCCCCTTCTCCCACCTTACTCACACTAATCCCTTCCCTCTCCCTCTACCTCCCCCTCCCCACCCTACAACCACACCAAATGCATGCATCTAGGGCAGTATTTAAACCAGGAGCCATCAACTTGTGATGCCTGCTTTCAGGACATTTTCAATTTATGTCCTACTTTGAAGAATATTACTTAGCCTAATTTTGAAAATAACACATCAGATACCAACACAGTACCTGATAATAACAATACAGTAAATATAAACATGTTTTGCTTTCATATTGTTGAGTACAGTTGTGTAGTTTTCTTCTATCTTCTTAATAATGTAGAATTTTGCATTTTAATTGATTTGAGAATGAGATATATTTGCAATACAAGTAAAACTCATCACTCCAAGTGTATATGTACACACACCCTGGGGGCTATGATCAAAATTAGAATGAATGTTTACATATATTTTAATGTATTAGAATAAATGACACATCACCATTAATATCTATGACTATACTCTGCATAGCTACACACTTATCATATGATTCTTTGCCACTTCACAACAGAGTTCTAGATTTTTTCTTTTCTTTTGTTTTCTTTTTGTAGGTTTTTTGAGGCAGGGTCTTGCTTTGTGGTTCAGTCTGGCCCTGAGCTCAGCCTCAAACTCACATCACAGCAATCCTCCTGCCTCTGCCTCCCGAGTGCTGGGATTACAGTCATGAGCCACCACGCCTGGCATTGTGGTATGTGGTACTAGTTGCTGCTGGGTGTGAGTCTCCACCCCAGTATGGTATGTGGTTACTGGGGATCGAATCCGGGTTCTTGCGCTTGCAAGACAGGCACTAGAACCACTGAGCTAACTCCCTGCCCTAGATGTTTTCTTTTCTTTTTTTTTTTTTAATCTTTATTGGTACATTAAATATACACATCATGATTGCACTCCATGATGGGGATTTGTACCAGTATAAGACACAACTTAATTCTCATTTTTTCCCATAGCCTTACCCACCCTACCACCCCCCCATATACATAAAATTTGTTTCCTTACTTTTTTGTTACAATCTCAACGTTTTCCCCTTTCACCCTATTTTACATTGAGCATTTTCTATTGCACAATATATAACATACAATGCTAGGACTCATTTACATCTTTATTTTCTCATACCAGAGAAAAGATGCGATATGTACCTATCTGTGCCCTATTTATTTCACTTATGAAGATATCCTCAAGGTATGTCCATTTAAGTAGAAATGATTCAAAACTTATCATTTTTTATGGCAGAGTAATACTCCATTTGTGAGTGTCCTTAGTTTTATGGTGGTGACTGCCTCCTGTCTTAAATAATTTAAAAAACATTTACTTGATTAATTTTACTTCACAAAATAGACAGCAGTCATTTGATGCCAGGTCCAGTGAATAAGGTGTATTAAGACACACTGTAATATTTTCATTTGACAAAATTGCTGTAGAAACTACAAAGTGCTTGAAATGCAATGAATCTTAATACTCAAAATTTAATTATGGTAAGACACATTACTATTAATCCCCCTCAGAATATTCCAAATAATCTTCTCCTTAGATATCCTTATTTCATCTTGTTGGTAATGTGTGTTTCACTTTTGGCCTGTCTGAGATTTTAATTTCAGTATTTATCTTTAGACCTATAAATCTTATGTCATAACTCTCAAACCAGACTGCATAAATTCAAATGACAGCTGAATTCTAATATGCAATATTAGAATATTCTAATATTCAATATTAATGTATAATTTTGGCAAAGCTGCAAAACCTCTTTGTTCCTCATTTTTACGCAAAACAATGCTATGTACTTAGAGGCAGTGTGACATTAAAGGAGCCAATATACACAGAAAGAGAATAGCTTGAACATATGGAAAATTCCCATGCTACTAGACAGTATTAATCATAATATTTATCATTAAATTTTATTATAAACTATCATTCTGTAAAAGTTCATTTTTTAATCTGTATTATTTTACTAAATTATTTAAAATTAATGATAAACATTTATTATATGAACAGTTTCCAGGAACCTATAAGAAAGTTCAAACTTAGTGGCATATCCCAATGCACTTCAATTTTTCATGAAATAATACCTCTTTCATAGTTACCTTGCCATTAAATAAATACTCTCTTGATACACAAACAAACTGTAGAAGAATGAAGCTGTCTGGGAGTTGTGTGTAGCCTTTTATTTAATTTGGTTGTGAAACTAGGAATTCAGCTAACATGACTACATATAGCCTACACAAAACTGCAGCCCCAATTGTTACTCTGACCAAATGATTTAATTTTGTCGCCCCAGCGACTGGCCTACAATTATCACAAGTAAATATTTAATAGAGTAAAGGCTAGCTACTCAGGAAACAGCTGGCATCTCAGCTCTTGTTTTACAGCTATCTGAAGTCAAAGCATCAAGGTCATCTGCAGACTGTCCCTGTTCTCCCTCTGTTTACAGAGCATATGCTCTTTAGTGAACAAAGATGGTAATTGTGTAGTATAATATCAGAAATATACATCTTATTCTCTTGAGTTCTCAAGTAAAGGACCCAGTATTTCTTTTCCTTTATATCGTTTGATTTATTCCTAAATTGACATGTCTGAGTTTATGTATTGTTTATCAGTGTGTAAATACAGAGGATAATCATACCATTTGTTGGCACCCAAATCCTTCAAGTTTGGTTCTCGTAATGAACTTCCCAGCCCCAAACTACCAAATTAAAATGGATTACTCTTCTGCTTTTCATGTTGAGGAGCAATTGACCTAAAATTGGGGACACATTGTGCTAATAGAAGAGCATACGAGGGAAGCTGTGGAAATACTTCCATGGCTAATGGTGCTACAAATTTAAATCTTTCATGTAGGTATTCAATTGGACATGTTTGCATTATATAATGAACTTTCTCACTGTAAAGGGGAAATTTAGATTTGAATGATTTGACTGGTTGCATTAGGAAAAAAAACTATCTTATTCTCCCCTAGTTTCTGTGGTGTTCATAGTGATACATACCTTACCATTCTGAGCTAATTTCTCTTTCTTTATTCCCTACTGTCTTTACTATTTGAGCTTTAATATTTCTAGCTTTGCAGAAAGCACTTTCTGTAGTTTCACAAATGTTTCACCTAATCAATGACTGTAGATTGAGCTCTTCACCTCTGCAGAGTGTGTTGAATATGTCTGCAGACCTTCATCTTACAGAACCTCTGTGACATCCTCTGTAGCTGAGCTGGAACTCCAAGGTCACCAGGATCAATGATCAAAATCTCTGCATCTGAAGATGACAGGATTTTCTCTGCATGAACCCTTGGCCAAGGCCTCCAAGTTAATTGGATTTTACCACCTTCCTCTGTGTGCTGCTTGAAGAAAATATGAAGTGATGACAGTCTGCAGATGTGGTGGCACATGCCTATAATCCCAACACGTGAGAGAATTGGAAGAAGGGTTGAAAGTTCAAGGCTAATCCAAACAATTCAGTGGTGCCCTTAGTAAGATAACTGAGTGAGAGTTCAAATTTAAGAAATGCAGTGTGATGGCCTTGATTCAGTCCTGAGTATCACACAAATACACGTGCACATATGCATGAACACACACACAGAAACACACACACACACACACACACACACACACACACACACACATACACACACACACACATACACAGAGTGAGAATCAAAGGAAAGAGAATATGAAAGAACACTTACCGGTCTGCCCTTCTCTCACTGGGCCCCTATTCTTATCCTTTGTACTTAAACTTCATCTTGGTCTCTATAACCTATAAAGTTGGGCCAAATTTTCCTTTCCACCTCCCACTCCAAACTGCCTCAGAAATGACAGTCTGTCTTCACACGTGTTTGGGGACAAAAACATAGCCTGATATCTTGAAGTAAGATAAATAAATGGAAAGAGAATTGGTAGGAAACAAATAAGAACAGTGATGGAAAATTACCGAGAATGGAGATCAGAGGCTTCCTGCTGATGCCATGTGAGGTCATTTCTGTAAGAACAGATTGGTCCTTATTGTTATTTAGACATCACAACAGGAAGGGCCACTAGAAGCTGTGATTTATCTTGCAGCATTCATTTTAATGCCACATTTTCCCTGATAGTCTATCATCTTTAAGACTTTTCTGATCACCACTTTTTGTCACTAACCAAAGTGTGTAGAAAAGTGACTGAAGTAATATTTTCTGGTTGTAATGAAGTGTACAAACCAATTTAGGGAATGAACAGGTCTGAGGGGTAGACTCTAAAGGTTTTCACTCTGTATACAACATAGACCTCGGGTCTCTGTCATGGTTTGTTTTCACATGTCCCCCAAAGCCCCTTGCGGGTGAAGTGGGACTATCATTTACAGAGGTAGTTGAATCTGGAATATGTTATGCTGGGCTTAAGGGCATGTGATTACTAAATGACCACACATTAGTGATTAGCTTGTTACCACTCTGTAGTCTGAGTAAATGGAGCAGAGTGACACTGTTAAGCTCCTTGCTATCTTTGCTAGCTTGTGTGTGCCATGTTTTTCTCCTCTGTGAAGCTTGTTTGTGACTCTATACTCAGAGGCAGCTGATTATTGACTGAAACTACAGTGAACTGTAAGCCAAATAAATCCTTTCCCCTCTAACGTTTAGTGTCAGGTCCTTTGCTTCAGCAATGAGAGAAAAGTAACTAAGACAGAAATTTGGAGTTATTCCTATGACATTATGTTTTCATGTGGCTTCAGAGCCTATTATCTATAGGGCTATCTATTTGGAAGGAAGGGAAGAGTTAGAAAAAGTTTCCACCTGAAGAAGTACAGCTGGAACATCTTAGGCTGTTCTGTATGGGAATTTCTGATCAGAGCTCAGAAATCTTGTAAAGACCAGGCAAGTGGGGTTTCTGCTAGGAAGGACTGCATTGGCTGCTGGACTACAGATGATGTGTGTTATGGCTTGGGAGAAAGTTTGCTTGTATTTTACTTCTCCACAGAGATTTCGAGACCCAAATTAGGGGCAGTGAACTAATTAATCTTGCAGAGGAAATTTCAAGGCAGTCCATTATTGAGGCAGTGACATAACTACTATTGGGGATATTAGCCAAATCTAAGTGGAGAATCAACAGCAAAGAGCCCAGTAGAAAGGTTTAAAGTGTTTTGAATGGAAGCTTCAGTAAAGCTATAGATAGCAAAGGTAGAGCAGAGAAGATTTTGCTCATGGAGAAGGAATAAGAGAATAAAAAGGACGGCCCCAGGGCATCACAGGAGAAGCAGGACTCTACTTTTGCAATCTCAGAGTTGTAAAGGTGAAAGAAAGATTTTGCTTTGAGAAGAAAGTCCCAGAGCACCATTTCAAAATGGCAGAGGCCTAGAGAAGTTGTTCCAAAATGGCAGCAACCTAGGGAAGATGTTCCTTGGGATTTGGTTCATGGTCACTGGATCCCTATAGATAAAAGAAAGGGGAAGACTGGCTACTACTGCTCCAGCTGGCCACAGAACCTGCTATCATCCACATAGGTGGGTTTTAGGCACGTGCAGAATGTAAGAGTTGTGGAGTCGGGAAGGTTTCCACCCAGAGTTCAGAAGAAGTTGTGGGAGGCCAGGCAGTGTGCTTCGGAGAGGGAGGTGTTGAAGCTGTGGTCTGAATCCAAAAGTGCAGTACAGACCCCATATATTTTGAGAAGCCAGGAGTGTGGATTATCTGAGGAAAACTGCATAGATAGAGGAAACAAAGCCTGCCCAAGAAAGAAGCCATGGAAGCTACAACTATTACAAGTGCCAGAGTGGCAGAACTACCCAAGCCTTTTGTATTTCAAGACTTGCCATGATTGCTAGGGATGCTGGAAGTTGAACTGTGTTATTCAGTATTTCCCCTACTGGATTTTGAACTTGTTTTTGTCCAATTCCTTGTATTCCCTTGTTTATAACTTTTGGGTCAGAAATGTCTATCTTGTTCTATTGAATGTTGGACATATTCAACTTTCTTTTCATTTGTAGAGGGGTTCACAGCTAAAAGTTTGCTTTAAATCTCAGAGGAGACTTGGGACTGACTTTTCTGCAATTATGAAACTATTAGGACTTTGGCAACTCTTAGTGAGGCACTGAGCACTGTTTTGCATAACGGGATGTACATGAGTCTTCAGGGCTAGAGCCAGGATGTTATGGTTATTTAGATGCTCCTCCAAAGTCTCATGTAGATGAAGTGGGACTTTTTTTTTTTTTTTTTTTTGCAGAGGTACTTATGAGAAGTCACTTAACAGACAAGGCCACACACATGATTCACATACTTCCCTTGGATCACTTACAAGAGCAAACTCGAACCACACCTTGATCTTAGACTTCTGGCTCTAGAATTACAAGGTAAATCAGTGTCCTTTCAGCCACTCAGTGTGTAGTACTTTGATATGCAATTCCAGGAAATATTCCCAGCTACTAATTTCTCTGCACATGGCCCCCTCCTCAGAATGACTCAAATTTTCTCATCACATGTTGGCTCTGTTCCAAAAATGAACATTCTAAGAGCAAAAGGTAGAAACATTCAGTTTTTTTTCCCCCTCGGTTTGACCCAGAAGCTGATATGGTGCCATTTTCTCTGTTTTCTATTGGTCAGAAATCAAGAGGCTAGTTTCAAAGAGAGAAAAACAATTTCATTTTCTGACAGAAGTAGGCTCAAACAATTCTGAGGCCATATCCAGAAACCATTCAAACATGGAGATGGTGAGAGAGTCAAAGATACAACACGTTGGTTGTGAACAGTAAAAGATAGTGGGTAACACTGGGTTTTCAGCATGCCTTCAGCACTACAGTAAATGCTTAAGTATAAAATTTCTCTCACTTGAGATTGTAACAAAAAAGTAAGGAAACAAATTTTATATATATGGGGGGGTGGTAGGGTGGGTAGGGCTATGGGAAAAAATGAGAATTAAGTTGTGTCTTATACTGGTACAAATCCCCATTATGGAGTGCAATCATGATGTGTATATTTAATGTACCAATAAAGATAATTAAAAAAAATTTCTCTCACTATAATGCTATAGTACAGATATGGTTATTTCACATTGAAGTCAGAAGACTAGACTGTATACAGTTAACTGAGCACACTTAAATACTTGTCATAAGTATTTAAACTCAAAATATCTGACTTTAAAGCCCTTTGGTACTAGTATGCAGGTCTTCCAGGATAGACACTGTGTGGGTCTCTCTGCAGAGAACTCTGGATTGGGACCTTCAAACAGTAATTTATTGGTTCCAATTTTCTTTTCCAAAATATGGTGACTAAAAAGAAAAATTCAAGCAGTTCTCTATCTTTTCTTTTTTTCTATAAAGGATAAGAATGTAATCAAGCAAGTCCTATAAAAAACTTATGAATTTGAAAGGGATACAGCTACTCAAGCTAAAAAAAAGTTTGTTACTCTGAGAGTAAACTCAAGAACATCAAGTTTATAGGCACTGGTAGAGGCATAAATCAGCTTAACTCTGTACCCCATCATTCTTTACAGGTTTGTAACAAGGTGTACTTTGTTAGATTTTAATCTGCCTACATGTGAGACAGCAAAGTTCTCCACAATTGTCTCTTAATGGCATCACAATTTATAGACAGTAACTAATTTCAAACTTCATAGCACTTGGCTTTTATGATTATTTCAAATCATTTAAATGCAAATGAATTTCCAAAGAAAGAAAACATCAAATGCCCTTGAGTGGCAGCACGTAATAGAACCAGGCATTGAAGTCACCGTAGGAATCTGAGGCAGTTGGATTGGTTGGATGGTGAAGCTGTATAAAAGTGTTCACCTAAATCCAATTTACATTCTACTCCACATTGTACTTTATTTACCCATTTTTTCATCTCGACATGACTTACTTAATCCTTCTCTGAAATCTCATCCATTCTTCACTGCAAACCTAAAATTTTAGTTTAAGAAGTATCAGTGCAGCATTCTACAGCAAGTACAAATGTGCACATATCTTGTTTCTCCAGTCCTATCTTGGTTAATGATGTCATTGTATAGATGATGCTTAGATGCCTATGCATCAATTAAACTATTGACCTTCTTTAAAACTGAGCTTATGTTTGCCTCATGAGCAAATAATAATCCCAGTGCAAAATTTCTAAGCAATTATATGTATTTTATATATAATTTCATGTAATTTATATTTAGATTTGCTAGATAGATATTATTGAGAGGGGACAGAGGCAGAGAGAGAGAGAGAGAGAGAGAGGGAGAGAGAGAGAGATCTAGCCCCTTTATGAATTCCTCCCAGTTTGGTAGCTCATGAGCATTGGCATGATTATGCCAGGGCCCATTTACAGAAAATCTCTGGCTGGTGATACCCTTTTCATGGGAAGAAAGATGATTCTTCGTTCTTTCTAGTGTAAGTCAAGCTAAGTTAGATACTGGGAGCACAAAGATAAATACAACATCACTCATGATCTCATGAGTTTGAATGTAGCAGATGATAAAGATATAATTAAATAGGTACAATTCAAGAGCTGTACAGGACACTAGCTATGTCTGAACTCTTCAGAAGGTAGAGAGAAAGGGAGAGGTGATGATTTGGTAGACTTTTATTCCTGAAAATAACTTGATTTGATTCCTTATTTAGAAAATCGGTGTAAGAGGCTCTTCTTTCTGGTTTATATCTCAGCTAATTTTAACCACTTTTAATTTGTGATCTCCCTTGGAGAAGGGCAAACATATACTGATAATGACTAAATTTACTGTGGAACTCTACCATTCACAGCCCAACACTGGGCTCCATACTTAGTAAGAATTTCAAAGATATGTGTCAAATAAATGAGTCACAGTTAGTGTTGTTTTCCAGAAATTTTAATCACCAATCTTGGAATTCTTCTTCTTTAAGAGCCTTTCTTTCCTTTGGATGGTATTCGGCTGCAGTGTTTTAGGTATTTTTTAATCACATTTTGTACAAACATGAAAGAGGACTTCCAGAATTGTTTTGGAAAATGGCAATAATGATGATATAAGTGTGCTCAATATGAGGGAGACTATTTTAAGGGCATTTAAAAATAATATGTCTTTAACTTTAATTAATTTTTAAATTTGAATATCCCCTGTAGTATTCAATCCTACTTTCTACATACTACTCTTGCTCTTTTCTTGGAGTTTTAGATTGTAATTAAGTAGGCTGACAAGTGAGATGAAAATTACAGTGAAAAGACTTTCCTATGAGAAGTTGAAACATAAAGCCTACAGGTAAGTTTCTAAATGTTATGTGGCTATGAGGCCAAATCTCATGCGCTACTTTGATGAGAATTTCAGAAAGATTTTCAGAATAATACTTGAAAAATATTTCCAGAGGATATTAGGTAGAAGTTAAGAGGGATTCACCTGGTGCCACAGGACATAAAAAGGCACACACTAAAAGCTAAATCTTGAAACTCACCTATAAGTCCTTCAACAGATGATTAAATGTAGAAAATCCAAAATTGTGTAATTATGCACAGTTGAGTGTTACACTGCCAAAAAGGGAGAAATTTGAGTCACTTGTAATAAAACAGATATACTTTAATACCATACCCTCAAGGGAAATAAATAACACATATAATCTTAAATACCTCATGGCTAACTGTTCCTATATGGGAAAACAAAAGTATAAATAAGGCAAAGAAATAAAGAAAAGACATATAATAGGAAATACACAGATATATCTTTGGTAAATGATCTTG
>PVIR01041179.1:0-12897 GCA_004026965.1 Petromus typicus
AAAAAAACCTAAAAAAAAAAGAAAACATGCTATCTTTACACAATAGAATACTATTTGGCTTAAAGAAGGATAAATTTAAGAAATGTTTGGAGAATAGATTAACCTGGAAAATATAATGTTAAATAAATCAGACATACAAACTTAAATAACATGTTATTTCTCCCATTTGAGTATTGTGGAATACAAATAACAAGCAAGGTAAAAGACTGATAAGAGAAATCAGGGCAATAAATCTTTCTAAAAATGGAAAGGGACCCAAGAAGCTGAAGGAGGGAGAGGGTGGGAGGAGAAGAGCATATAAAAGGATTTAACATGCATCATATACAGATACCAAACACCACAATGAATGTAATCATTGTGTGTTGTAAACCTGAGCAAAAAGAGCATGTTAATAATAATAATGAAAATGGGAAAATGGGGTCTAGAAATGGAGGGAGGGAGGGACATGAGAAAGGGGAGGGGAAAAATAAAAACTCAAGATATGTTAAGTACATATACCCACTCCCCAGGGTGGGAAACATAATGTACTGGAAACATGTACTAATACAAATAAAATAAAATAAATACCTATGTTTCATGTACAATTGTAATAGCCAAGGTATAAAATACTGCAAATTCTTAATATATTGCTGGATTTTTAAAAATTTGAGATAATTGTGCGATACAAGATCTTCTCTTCTTGACAACACAAATGAACCTTAAAGTCATTGTGTCGAGTGAAATAAGCCAAACACAAAAGGAAAACTTCTGAATGATCTCCTTTGTGCACAAAATCTTGAACAGTTAATTTCATGTGAAAAGAATAGAGCAGTTTATCAGTTCTTGTGTTTTGACCAAACTGGGAAGAACGTGACCAAGTGACAAAGTTTGAAGATATATAGGATGAATAAGTCTAAAATTATCATTCACAATAACTTTCTACACTAGAAGTCCATTGAGAAGAGATTGAAAAAAAAACTAATGTAATTATGTTAAGAGACTATGCTTGTTTTCTTAATTATAGTAATCACCTGAATATGCAGGGGTGTGTCATAGCAGCATGTTCTATCCTATAAGGGCAATTTTTAAAATAATTTAATAAGGTTCTCAGAAAGAAAGAAATACAAGCAAATTCAAGTAGTTTTCAACAAGTATGTGATCTCTCTCTCTCTGTCTCTGTCTATCTTGGTCTGTCTGTCTGTCTGTCTCTCTCACTTTCTTCACTCCTGGGCATTGAAGCAGGGCCTTTTTACTGAGATACAGACTCAGGCATTTAAAAAAATCTGGACACAACATCTTATTAAACCCATAAGTTGCCCAAGCTAGGCTCAAAATTCTGATTTTTCCTCCCTCAACTTACCAGAGTGCTGTTTTATTTGTGATTATAAAAGCATATGTTTTTTCTATTAAATACTTGCAATGTACTCTGTATCCTGAAGAGAAAAAAAAACATGCTGAAACCTTCTATGAAATATAAGATTTAAGGGCGGGGATTTAGCTCAGTGGTTCTGGCGCCTATCTTGCAATCACAAGGGCCCGGGTTTGGTTCCTCAATAACCACATACAATACTGGGCGTGGAGACTCACGCCCAGCAGCAATCAGTACACATATCATAGTGCCGGGCGTGGTGGCTCACACCTGTAATCCCAGCACTTAAGAGGCAGAGGCAGGAGGATTGTGTGATGTGAGTTTGAGGCTGAGCTCAGCGCCAGTCTGGACTACAAAGTGAGACCCTGTCTAAATAAAAAAACAAAAAACAACAACAACAAAAAACCTGTAGAGCTTAGATATGCACTGCAGTAAAATGACTTAGAAGGTACAAATTCTGAATATTTACTATAGAAATATTTTAAAAAGGTATAATTGAAAATGCCTACACTGTCCATCTTTAAAATATTATTTTGATGTTTATAGCTTTGAAATTTTTCATTTAAAATGAAAGATAACCTGTAAGTTGAAAATGGAGATAAATTATTTAATTATGTAGATAATTATTTTATTTTTCATTTAAATATGTCATAGGTAAATACACCAAGCAAGATATTTGAAATGCAGGCAGTTCTTGCAAAGACAACTAAATTTTCAGCTGCTTTCCTCACAAAGAGAAGGATTAGTGATTATTTCATTGCAGTTAGAACTAAAAGTCAGGTATGCAGATGCACAGCAGAGTGACTATAGGTAGTGATTATGTTATGTATATAAAAGAAGAAAGAGCTGAGAATTTTACCTTTACAGAGATAAATGTTAGAGGAGATACTTCTATTTAATTTGATTATGCAGTATACACATGTATCAGACAGCACGATACCCCATTAATTTGTACCATTTTTATGGTAAAAAATTTAATAAAAAGAATGACATTAAAGTGGGATGAAATATCTATGAATTATAAGATTTAAGGGCGGGGGATTTAGCTCAATGGTTCCGGTGCCTGTCTTGCAAGTGCAAGGGCCCGGGTTCGATCCCCGGTAACCACATACCATACTGGGTATGGAGACTCAGGCACAGCAGCAACCAGTACCACATACCACAGTGCCGGGTGTGGTGGCTCACGCCTGTCATCCCAGCACTAGGGAGGCAGAGGCAGGAGGATTGCTGTGATGTGAGCTGGAGGCTGAGCTCAGGGCCAGCCTGAACCACAAAGCAAGACCCTGTCTCAAAAAAAAGAAAGAAAGAAAGAAAGAAAATATTTAATGTTTCAATTTCAGATTTTTAGTCTATCCTATGCAATATTTCCTTACATAGGTCTTTTGTGTTTTGCGGTACTACACTGTTTTATTTTACATTTTATTTATCATGCGCCTTCCACTACAAGTTGTAATAGATGAGTTGCTCTGTATGAGGACTTTGCTGTGCATGTTTCTATTAATGCTCCTTTGTTTATTTAAAATATTTCAAATTATTCTTTACATATATTATAAGCACATAATCAAATATCTGGCTTACACGGTCTGTGTATTTCTTCCTATATATGTATTTACACACATGTTCACGTAAATGTAAGCAAAAACACCAAACCTGCTCTGTTTTGATTTCACCATTTTATCTCCAGGATGACTTGGCTGTCTGACACTTCAGTGAATTATGGAGTACTTGAGGGAGTGTGGGACCCAGTGTTCTCTTTTGAAGTTTACACTCGTTTAAATTACACTTTCCAGGGAGTCTGCACAAAGTTGCTCACGTGGACTCTAATGCTTTTCAATCCAGTTCCTGGTACGTCTCCACTTGCACTCGTATCTCGGAAAGCCCTAGCATCTTTCTGGATATTGGATCGTGGCAGCACGGGTGGTGCAGCTCAGCAGACTGAAAAGCAGAGAGCGGGGTTTGTGTGGCAAACAGCTGCTCACCGGAGCACAGGATCCCGGGGACCCACACGCTTCCCTGGCCCTCCCCAGGCTCAGGCTTCACTCTCTCTGCTCCTTGAAAGCAAAAACACTCTGCATGAGGATGGAAATCAAGCTTCTCCACCACTCACTCCTTTGCTCTCAGGAGACGCTTGAATCGCAGGAGAAACTTTTAATTCTTTCTGGGAATTTGGAATTGAAAGTTTTCAGAAAGACAATTTGGAAGCCTGTGCTGTCATTGACACCAGAGGAAAGTGATTGTTTCTGTCCTGTGGGGATGTGTGGTCACAGCATCACCAGCACTTATCTCCTGCTCTGCCCGTGCCTGTCCCCCTGAGGTCTCCACCCTGATAGCAGGAAGGAGGGAGTCAGGTGAGTGTTTTCTCTTTCAGCCTGAGGGGCAGACTGTGCCAGGGAAGCAGGAGCACCAGCTCTGCAAAAGTGCTCCTGCCTGGGGACTGTGTATTTTTGTGTAGAGTCTGATGTGCATCGCAGCCACACAGACAGGCCCAGGCGTTGCGTATTGCCAGGGACTGTGGGACCAGGACCCTGTGCTGATATTTTCCAGTGTAAACCTGATTGGTCATAACCTAGAGCTAATTCAGGGCGAGAGCCAAGTCTGTAATTCATGATGTTTTAAGACTCTAATTTGGAAACTGGCAGGGCTTCTAATCAGAGAGGTTTCATGAAATTAGTTTTTTTGTAAATCTGTGCAATGGAGTCAACTGTGTCATCCAATTATCTGTATGAAAATCCAATGAGTAGTAGCAGACAAATGAAATAATCCTATTCTAACTTGTATATTATATGTTTAAGTGAGTTAGCAAACACGTTGTCACTGTCAAGATGACAGAGTTCATAATAGTCTTGGAATTTTGTTTAAATTGGTGTGCAAATTTTCCTACCAATAATTTAAGAATAAGCTCTCAGGACTCAGCATTATTCACAGGTAAATATACAGTGCAAGCTATTCTTTGGTTAAATATTCGTCCATTCTCTTTGCATATCTCTTTAATGTCAGGGTTTTTTTCTGAACTTGATTCCATGACTTCCATGTCCATTTTATATTCTTGTGCTATATTTTAATGTTTGCAATTTAGGTAGCAAGTTTAATTTGAAATACTGACACAACCACACACTTTCTATGAAAATTTAATTTAGTTTCACTCAAAATATCTCATCACTATTTAAATACTGTTTCTCAGGCATAGGGCAAATTACAATATTTTTCTGTAATATATGAGCCATGTTCTTTTGGCAAGAAGTGAAATGCGTTTGTTTTTGTTATATCTTATATATTTATTCATAGTCCATAAACTTAACATGGGAATGGTAAGTTGCTTTAGTCCATTTATTAAGACTTCTCAAACTTTATTCATTATTCTTCAGTATGTATTGACCAGTTGAATAATCTTTAGAAAACAATGTGAGTATTTCAAAAACCTAACTGAAATATGTTTAGTGTTCAACAACTTATAAGTGTTTTTATTTTTGAACAACATGACTAGGGAACTAGATACCTTACACAGTGTTACAACGCAACACGTTGCTACCAGGGGCTACTTTGGTTCAAAGCTAGATTCTGCTAACACTTCAGGGGGTCCTTCGGCTAAGTTGTTCTGAAATATAAAAAATAGTACTAGTGCCTGAATCATGCAGCTGTAAAATTTAAAGTTGCTATTGATATGCAAAACTTTAGTGAATATGGTCCATACATTGTATGTGCACTTCAAAGTGACATAAAGCTTGGTACATATCTAAGTAGAAAGTGTGTTTATGTAAGAAATAATAAATAAAAGTATAATAAATAAAATTATATTTATTATAATTATTTATATTAAAATATAAATAATAACAAAGAAAATTTGATTTATCTTTCCATGAACAAAACATGTAATTCTTGTATCCATGCAAAATCTGGTATTTAAGATTGCAAATGGGTGGAGAACATAACAGAACTGGTCTTCATGGATGTGACAATTGGACGAGTCTTCCTTTTCCAGATTGTCATTGGAAGTCTGGGGAATTTTTCACTACTCAGTCAGTATTTATTCCTTTACTTCAGTGGATATAAGTCAAGACCGATAGATTTGATCCTCATGCATCTGACTGTGGCCAACCTTTTGGTCATTCTCTCTCGAGGGATTCCAGAGACCACAGCAGCATTTGGGGTGGAACACTTCCTCAGTGACGTTGGATGCAAGCTTGTTTTCTATGTTCACAGAGTGGGCAGGGGTGTGACTATTGGTAACACCTGCCTCTTGAGTGTCTTCCAAGCCATCATAATTAGCTCCAAGTGTTCTAGGTGGGCAGAGATTAAAATAAAAGCTCAGAAGTACATAAGCACATGCACTGCACACTGGTGGGTCCTGCACTTGATGCTGAACATCACTTTTCTTGCAAGTGTGACTGCCAAATGGAAAGACACAAACATCACTAGTGAAGAAGACTCTGCCTACTGTTCTGCTAGAGGTTATGAGAAATTCTTATCAGTTACTGTTGCATTCTTTTCCATCCCTGATGCTTTGTGTTTGGTGCTCATGCTCTGGGCCAGCATCTCCATGGTTTTTATCCTGTACAGGCACAAGCAGCAGGTCAAACACATCCACAAGATCAATATCTCTTCCACCTCCTCCCCCGAGACCAGAGCCATCTACAGCATCCTCATCCTGGTGTGCACATATGTAAATTTTTATATCATCTCCTGCTTCATCCAAGTGTCTTTGGCTGTTTTCCATAATCATCACTCCTTATTGAGAATTGCTGCCTTAATTAATGCTTGTTTCCCAACTCTTTGTCCTTTTGTGCTCATGAATTGCAACCACAGTCTATCCAGAATCTGTGACTACTATTGTGGAAACAGTACACCATCACCTAAATTCATAAGAAAAAAGTAAATACATTGTCTGTTTTCTCCTTGTTTTTTGCAATTCTCTTGTGCAGTCCCCATCAAATTGTGCCGAATTCAGAGGATTCAGGGTTTCTTTGCTTCCCAAGCATTTCCTTCTTGACTTGACCACTTGAAAGCACCATTCATATCATTGTTTCCTGGACCCCCTCAGATGCTTCTCCCTTGAAGTCTTAAACTCTTCTTGGAAGGCAGGGAGAACACGGGTAGTGGAGACAGACAAGACGAGAGGACAGAGAAAATAGAAAGGGAGACAGAAAGGAGAAAGGGAGAGGAGAGGATGTGGGAACTGGAAAAGAAGGCGGGAGCAAGAAACATGAAGCAGGTGGACATCCGAGGAAGAGGAGGAGGAGGAACTGGAGTCAGAGGAACAAGGAAGACGAGGACTAAGAGAAAGATGCATGTCACAAACTAGAGAGGAAGAAAAGATGAGAGGTCTGAATTGAGAGCCTGTTGTGGAGATAATGGTGGTGGTGGTGGTGTGTAAGCATGTGCGTGTACAATGAAGAAAAAAGAAATGCTGGGAGTACAGAAGAGGGAAAAATCAACAAGTGTGCAGGCACGACACAGGAAAGTTGGAACAGCCCCCCAGTCAGGATTAACAACAATATTTTGGGGTGTAACAGGGAGAAGCCTGAGAGAGTACCAGGAAGACATGTTGGGAAGAGAAGGATGACAATGAAATGGGGATATGGAGAGTGCTTTTTCACTTGGCAAACTTGATGAATTATCCTATTAATGTAGTAATGCTTTACTGTTATCTGCTGGGTAGGTTTTCTACGTATTGTGGCAAACTTTTGACGTGCCTGGGTTGCAGTATGTGTAGAGAAATTGTCCTGAGCCACATACAAAATATATAATATAGCCAATGTTGCTGTGTCACAAAACTTTCTTTAAAATATTTTTATTTGGGGGCCGGGGATTTAGCTCAGTAGTTCCTTTGCCTGTCTTGCAAGTGCAAGGACCCGGGTTCGATCCCCAGTAACCACATACCATACTGGGCGTGGAGACTCACGCCCAGCAGCAACCAGTACCACATACCACAGTGCCGGCCGTGGTGGCTCACGCTTGTAATCCCAGCACTCGGGAGTCAGAGGCAGGAGGATTGTGATGTGAGTTGGAGGCTGAGCTCAGGGCCAGCCTGAACCACAAAGTGAGACCCTGTCTCAAAAAACCTAAAAAAACATATATATATATATTTTAAATTTTTAATAGTTTAAAAATATGGCAAGCCTCCCTGAGAGTGGCAAGTTGGACAACTCTCACTAAACCGTATCATCAGAGTGTAGGTTCAGCTTAGCTTCTTCAGTTTGCGCTCTTGCAAGTAGGATTTCCAACTGTGTGGCTCAGGATATGTATGCTGGAATCTCTAATCACTAGCAGGCAACACTGGCGACAGGGACTTTACACGGAATTCAAATGGTTGGGAGTTTTCTTTTTATAATCACACTTGCTCCTGTCTCACAGTCTGAGTCCTACCTGATTGGGAATCCTCTTGGAAAGTTTCCCTTTCTCAGTAACATATATTTTCTGCCTGTTTATTTGTAATATTTTCCACTTACTTTTAGAGTGGAGGAACGAAGGAGGTAATAACGATGCAACTATCTTTGCCCATCATTCAGTCTGGAACTCAATAATTTAAAAAAAAACAACAACAACAAAAAAAACCTCTTGTGATAATACAACGGCATTTTCAAAAATTGCAATAAGATAAACAGTTTAAAATTTACCACTTTGACCAGTTAAAATATAAGGCTAAATGGCATTAAATACAATGGATTCCACGGTGCAGCCAGTTGGCACGCGGCACGCACGGAGAGGCGAGCCGTAGGGCCAGCTCGTGGGGCCCTCTCGGCGGTGAAGACCGAATCCTTCCCAGGTGCCTTCAGCGAGCAGAACACAGTTAGGCTCCGTGCACGAGCTATGGCTTCGTGCTCGCCAGGTAACCTGTTCAGAGGCGCGCTGTGTGGTTAGAGCAGGTGGCCCGTGTTTAAACTGTTTCTTCTGCAGATGGGAAGGCGACTGACAGGGAGACAAGGGAGGAGTGGGGCGAATAACAGGAATCGAGATGTATAATGTCCTTGCACCAAACCTTGGGAGGAATGTAATCATGATGTATCACAGCCTTGTACTAATAAAGTGAAAAATGACAAAATAAATAAATTCTAAAACTCCCTAGAATACAAGATGCATTTCTTTAATCGTCCTCACTCAGAATGCACTTGCTACTTTCTGAAGCAGCTCTGGAGGCCTCTTCCCTGAGTGTCCTTCGCCTCGCGGTCCTGGCCGCCTCGATGCCCCGAGCCCATGCCCAGTGTTTGCCTGTCACGGCCGTGCTAACTTCGGGGAAGAGCCCAGCTGTCCTTGCGGTCCGCCTCCCTCGGCAGCCCGCACGGCGGCCGGTGACCTGCACTCGCCCCCACCGCCGCAGGAGGGCGCGTGAGCGCCGCTGCCCGGGTCTCCATCTCTAAATAAGATTTAAGGGATTCCTTCCAACCGAGGTTTGGGCGAGGTAGCAAAGCCTGTAATCCCAACCTTCCGTGAGGCTGAAGCAGAAGGATCCCAAACTGCGGATCAGCCTGGATGAATTACTAATTGTGAGGCCCGGTCTCAAAATAGCAAAAAATGAAACATGAAAATTTAAAAAAGGGTTAGCTCAGTGGTTCTGGCATCTGCCTGGCAAGCGCAAGGTCCCGAGTTCCATCCTCGGGAGCCACAGACCATAATGCCGGGGGGAGTAACTCACTCCTATAATCCCAGGACTCAGCAGGCAGAGGCAGGAGGATTTCTGAGTTCAAGGCCAGCCTGGGCTACAATAGTGAGTTCTGGGCCAGCCTGAACTACAAAGTGAAACTCGGTCTCAAAACCAAAACAAAACAAAGAATAAAAAAAAACTGTGCCTTTTCTCTAGTATGAGAAACTGAAGGTGTAAATGAGTTCTAGAATGTATGATTGATACTGTGAAATGAAAATATTCAAAGGGAAAGGGTAGGTCTAAGTAACAGAGGTGACAGGGAAGAAATTTCATGGTTAAAAAAATGAAACAAAGCTTATGTATATAGGGGCAAGGGGGAGTCGTAGGGAAAAAATGAGAAGTCATATCACATATTGTTATAAATTCTCAATGTTGAGCGTGATCGTGATGTGTATAAAAAATGTACCAATAAAATCAATTTTTAAAAAACCCAGAGGCAAAGGGAAAAAAAGGGATGTGACTGTAACTCAGTGCGAACAATCGCCAAACACACAAACGCGCCCACAAACTCCGACTCCTCCATCCAAGGCGGCATTCACAGGTTCCCCAGCGAGGCCGAAGACGGTTCCCTGCGCTCAGCACGTGGCGAGTGGGTCTTTTTTCGCGCTGGTGAGACTCTGGTTGCCCTTCGCAGCGCTGCAGTAGCTTGGGCACTGCATTACTCAGAAACGCCTCGGAAGGCAGAGGCGGGAGGAACGCCATGCACCGGAGGCCAGTGTGGGTTACACAGAGCTGAAAGTAAGCTTGAGATACTTAGTGAAACTCCGTCCCGGAGGCGGGGCGGGAAATCAGCCACAGTGCCCAGAAACGCTTGCGGCACGCACGCCGTGCGTCTCTCCCCGGGGAGCCAGGGGCGGGGCGCCGCGTGGGCGTGGCCCGGGGCGGGACTTCCGGATTCTCTGTGACAGTCGTTCTGCCTGGACTCTGCTCCGTGCTTTCCACCAGCCCTTCGGAGTCCCGTGTGAGACTCAGCGACTGGCTGGGGCCTGAGTACGGAGACCCGCATCCCTTAGGCGGGCGTGCTCGTTCCGGGCTCCCCAAAGTCGATGGCGGCGGCCGCGCCGAGGGGCCCGGCCCAGGTGAGTGCCGCTCCGCCGGGAGGGTTGAGACCGGGTGGAGTGGTCACCGCGGACGGCCCCCAGCTGCAGGGACCCAGGAGTAGCCGCCTCGGCCTGGGGCCTGGCCGTGCAGCTGCGAGCCGAGCTGAGGCTGCAGAGCCCCGAGGGCCGCTCAGCAGGGGGCTGTTGCGCTTGCTTCACCGCCCCACAGCTGACAGAGATCAGTTTACTCTTGGGCCTGAAACATAGGGCGGAATAGTCGACTTGGGCGCAGTTATTTGGCTCCGTGATAGTGCTCAGGTCCAGGGAGCACCTCGTGGTCTCGTGCCTCTCTGGTCTGGGTGTTCCCTCAGGTTCCCAAGGCTGCTGAGGTGCTCCTGGAACCCGCGCAGGTAAGTAGAAGGAATCCCAGTTGCCCACTGCTCCGGGCTGCCACCCGCATTTTCTTCAGATTTCTGGTGACTTCAGAGCGGAACCACCAAGATCAGGGACCTGTAGCTCCCATTCAGAGCCACCAAAGAAAGAGCTTGTCATAAGTGTGCAGATACTGGCACACAGAACTGCTTGGAAGTCATAATGTTTAGGAAATTGTGGACCTTTTCATTGGCAATTACAGACAAGAGGAGACTGGAGGCAGGCGTGGACTGAGGACCTGTGACGTTAGTCATCCATCATGGAGGCAGTGAGAGCTTGGGGTCATTGGAAGGAGTTTATCTTTTCTAGATGTTGATAGGTTCTGCCTGTTTGCAGAATGGACAACAGAGTGAATGAACAGATTGTTGGCACTAATGACACCGGAGGCTGGTATCTCCTCAGGTCTGGGAAGTTGGGGAGGAAGATGGTCACGGGAGTGTATGTGTAGGACCTGGATTGTGAGTCTTTCAGAGCAACAGTTGTCGTAATTTCATCAGCCCCTGTCTTGCCAGGGTAGTGTCACCTTTGAAGATGTGGCTGTGTACTTCTCCTGGGAGGAGTGGGATCTTCTTGATGAGGCTCAGAGACACCTGTACTTTGATGTGATGCTGGAGAACTTGGCACTTACATCGTCTCTTGGTAAGTCTTGTACGCCCATTCTTGTCCTCTGAGTTAGAGTCTGCCTTTCTCCTCCTCAGGAGCAGCTTTGGTCTGAGATCTGGACCATGGGCACTGTTGCCTTTCCCAGGTCCCTGGTAGTGGCTGTGGACTGGGAGCATCCCTGTGGCCCTCTCACAGTACCTCCTGTCGCAGAGCCTCAAGGTGAGGATTCAGGATCAGTAAACTTGTAATGAGCCTGAGATCTCATCCAGCTTACCTTCTTTCAGTCTGGTAACTGTCTAGATCCACGAACCCAGATTTTTCTTCTTTCCTATACCTGGCATTTATTCATTCCCAACTGTGTTTTGAAATCTCACTGACATTGTCAGTCTGATATAGATTGTTCTTTGAAGAACCTCCCCTGTGGTACCATTTGATTATTTTTTGTGATAAGATGTAACAAAGTTTATCACTTTGATCATTTTAAGTGTACAGATCAGTAGAATTTAGTACATTCACAGATTGCGCAACAACGATCACTGCCCTTCCCTAAGTTTTTCATCTTGCAAAGTTGAAACAATCTGTTAGTAATTCCCTTCATCCCCTGCCAACCACTATTCTTTCTTTCTGTCTGTATACATTTGACCTCAGTACCCGATATGCATAGAAGCAGACAGTAAGTTGTTCTTTTGCATACGACTCATTTCACTTAGCACATTATTTTCAAGGTATACCTATATTGTAGGACAAGGCCAGTGTCCTTTCTTTTAAGGCTAATATTCCATCACATGTATATACCACATCGTATTTGTCCATCATCTATCAGCGTATGCTTGTGTTATTTCTTCCTTTATGCTGTGATAAGAGACAGTGCTGTGAGTATAGGTGCACAGATATCTTCCTTTGCTTATAATCTTTGGACATAAAGTATGTGCAAAAAGTACACTTGCTGGATCATATAGTAATTCTGTTTTTAATTATTTTGGGAGCGATCATACTGTCTTTTATTTCACAACATCATGTATACTTTTTTTTTTTTTAACTAGCGATATACCAAGGTTCTGTTTGTCCAGTCTTATCAGCAATTGTGGTCATTGCCATCCAAACTAGTGTAAGGTAATACTTGATTGTGGTTGTGTTTTACGTTTTCCTATAGATTAAAGATATTGAAAGAGATTAGCTAATTGGCCTTTTTTTATATCTACACAAAATTTCTACTCCAGTCCCTTGGCTATTTTATTTTTAATATGGATTATTGTTGTTGAGTTTCAGGAATTCTCCATATGGTTTGGATGAGATGTGCTGTGGATCAAAGCTATGTGATTTGCAAATGTTTGCTCCTTTCTATGGGTTGCCTTTTTACCGACATTGTCCTTTTGAGCATGTGATTTTTGTTTTGCCTGTTTTTTCTTTTATTGCCTTTGCATCATTTGGAAGGAATCCTAGATAAATCCCGTATCATAAGCTTTTCCTCTGTTTTCTTCTAAGAAGTTTATATTTTTAACTCCAACATGTAGATCTTTGAAGTGTTTGGCTTGGTTTGGTTAAGATTGGGTTTTGTATGTTAAGATAGGGTTCACCTGTGTGGCCCAAACTGATCTTGGGCTAAAGTGATTCTTCAAGTGCTGTAAGAATGCACCACTAGGGCCGAGGATTTAACTCAGTGGTTCTGGTGTCTGCCTGGAAAGTGCCAGGTCCCAAGTTCAATCCCTGATACCACATAGCACAATCCCAGGTCTGGTGGTTCATGTCTGTAATCCCAGCACTCGGGAAGCAGAGGCAGGAAGATTGCTGCAAGTTTGAGGCTAGCCTAGGCTACCTAGTGAGTTCAGGGCCAG
>PVIR01041180.1:0-12890 GCA_004026965.1 Petromus typicus
GGTTCCATTTGTTGATTTCCTCAGCCAATTCCTGTGCTATAGAAGTTTTGTTCATGAAGTCTTTCCCTAAGCCAATGTCTCTGAGAGTTTTACCTCACCTGTTTTGCAGTAGATTTAGAGTGTCTGTTTTAATATTTAGGTCTCTTATCCACTTTGATTTTAGCTTGGTACATGGTGAAAGAGTTAGATCTAGTTTTAGTCTTTGGCAAGTTACACCCGAGTTTTTCCAGCATCATTTGTTAAAGAGGCTATCTGTCCTCCATTGAGGATTTTTGGCTCCTTTGCCAAAGATGAGGTGGCTCAGTGTATCTGGAGTAGTTTCTGGATCTTCTAGGCTACTCCATTGATCCTCAGGTGTGTTACTTTGCCAGTATCAAGCAGTTTTTATCACAGTGGCTTTATAGTATAGTTTCAGGTTTGGAGTTGCGATACCCCCCACCATGTCCCTGTTGCTTAGAATTGCTTTGGCTATTCTAGGTCTTTTGTGGGTCCAGATGAAAGTTTGGATTTTTTCTCTAGATCTGTGAAATATGCTGTTGGGATTTCAATCAGGATGGTGTTGAATGTGTAGAGTAGTTTTGGGAGTATAGCCATTTTGATAATATTGGTTCTTCCTACCCAGGAGCAAGGTATGTCTTTCCATTTTTTGATATCATCTTCTATCTCCTTTTTCAGAGTACTATAGTTTTCAGAGTAGAGGTCTTTCACCTCCTTTGTTACATTGATTTCTAGGTATTTTATTTTTTTGGGTGCTATTGTGAAAGGGACTGACTCTCCAATTTCTATCTCAGTGAGTCTACTGTTTGTGTATACAAAGGCTATTGATTTTTGAACGTTGACCTTGTAACTAGCTATGTGGCTAAAATTGGCAATTAGGTCCAGCAGTTTTTTAATTGAGTTTTTAGGATCCTCTAGATAGAGTATCATGTCATCAGCAAATAATGACAATTTAACTTCTTTTTTTCCAATCTTTATTCCTTTTATTTCTTTCTCTTGCCTAATTTCTATGGCTAATATTTCCAGAACTATATTGAACAGAAGTGGCGAGAGAGGACACCCTTGTCTTGTTCCTGATCTTAGTGCGAAAGGTTTCAATTTTTGACCATTTAGTATGATACTGGCTGAAGGTTTCTCGTAGATAGCTTTTATTAGTTTGAGATAGAGACCATCTATTCCTATCTTCTGTAGAGTTTTGAACATAAATGGGTGTTGTATTTTGTCAAACGCTTTTTCTGCATCAATTGAGATGACCATATGATTTTTGTCCTTAAGCCTATTAATATAGTGTATAACACTGATTGATTTACGTATGTTGAACCTTTCTTGTATCCCTGGGATGAATCCAACTTGGTCAGGGTGTATAATCTTTTTGATAATTGTCTGTATTTTGTTTGCCAGGATCTTATTGAGGATTTTTGCATTGATATTTATTAGAGATATTGGCCTGTAGTTCTCTTTTTTGGTTGGGTCTTTTTCTGCTTTTGGAATCAGGGTAATGGTTGCTTCCAGGAATGAGTTTGGGAGTACTGCTTCCCTCTCAATTTCATTGCAGAGTTTCAAAGTAGAGGCACTAACTCTTCTTTAAAAGTTTTATAGAATTCAGCAGTAAAACCGTCAGGTCCAGGGCTTTTCTTTGTTGGCAAGTTTTGAATTACATTTTCAATTTCACAGATTTTTATTGGGGCATGTAACATTTATATATCTTCTTTATTCAGCTTTGGGAGATCATGTGTGTCTAGAAATCTATCCATTTCTTCTACATTTTTCATTTTATTGAAGTATAAATTTTCAAAGTAAGTGTTTATTATCCTCTGGACTTCCTCTGGGTCGGTAGTAATTTCTCCGTTCTCATTCCGAGTAGCATAGATATGAGCCTTTTCCTTCCTTGGTTTATTGAGGTTGGCTAAGGGTCTATCAATTTTGTTTATCCTCTCAAAGAACCAACTTTTGGATTCATTGATTTTTTTGAACCGTTCTCTTGGTTTCTATTGCATTAATTTCTGCCCTGATCCTTCTAAGTTCTTGCCTAGTGCGAGCTTTGGGTTTGTTTTTCTCCTCTCTTTCTAGTTGCTTGAGGTGCAGCATTAAGTTGTTTATTTGAGCTTGCTCCATTTTCTGGATGTAGGCTTTCACTGCTATGAATTTTCCTCATAGAACTGCTTTCACTGTGTCCCATATATTCTATATGTTGTACTGGGGTTATCGTTTAGTTGTAAGAACTGCTCAGTTTCTTCTCTAATTTCTTCTGTGACCCATTGGTTGGTCAGCAGAGTGTTGTTCAGTTTCCATTTGTTTGTGAAGATCCTGGGCTTTCCTTTGCTATTCAGCTCCAATTTCAGGGCATTATGGTCTGACAGTATACAACGGATAACTTCAATCCCTTTATATTTGCTTAAACCTGTTCTATTTTTGAGAATGATCCATGAGCAGCTGAGAAGAATGTAAATTCTGACTTTGTGGGGTGAAATACTCTGTAGGCATCTATTAAGTCCATTTGCTGAAGAGTCTGGTTGAGCTCAAGGATTTCCTTAGTGACTTTTTGTCCAGTTGATCTGTCTCTTTGTCACAGTGGGGTATTGAGGTCCCCTACTATTACTGTATTGGAGTTTATCTGGTTTTTCAAGTCTGTTAATGTTTGTTTTTAATAGTTGGGTGCATTAGAATTTGGAGCATAGATATTTAAGATCGTGACTTCTATCTCTTGGGTTTTTCCCTGAACTAAAAGATAGTGTCCATCTTTATCTCTATTTATCAGTTTTGGCTTGAAGTCTATTTTGTCTGCAAATAAAATTGCCACTCCCACTTTCTTGCTGTTTCCTGTCGCATGGAGTATTGTTTTCCATCCTTTACTTTTAGTCCATAGGTTTCTTTCTGAATTAGGTGTGTTTCTTGTATGCAACAGATTGTAGGATCTTGCTTTTTGATTCACTCTGCCAGTCTGTATCTCTTAATTGGTGTGTTGAGTCAATTGACATTAATCGTTATGACTGATATAGGTAAATTTAGTGCTGCCATGTTTTCCTGTTCTTGGCCGTGTTATTCTACTTTTGCCCTTTTCCCATCAGTTTGTTGTTTGGTCCCATGGGTTGACTCGGTTAGGTCTCATGGATTTGTAACTTTCCTTATTTTTCTCCAAGATATTCTTTAAAATATTTTGGAGAACAGGTTTCCCGTTTATGAAGTTTTTCAGGTGTTCTTTGTCATGGACATATCTTATTTCCCCATCAATTTTGAAGGATAGTTTGGCAGGATACATCAGTCTGTGTTGGAAGTTGTTTCCCTTTAGGGCTTGGAAGACTTCACTCCAGGCTCTTCTTGCATGGAGTGTTTGAGTTGGGAAGTCCGCTGTGATCCTGACGGGCTTCCCTTGGCATGTAACTGTTTTCTTTTCTCTGGCTGCTTTTAGTATTTCATTCTTTTTTTGAATATCTGGGACTTTTATGATTATATGCCTATGTGTAGATTTTTTCATGTCACGGACATGTGGCATTCTGTATGCTTCATATATTTGTATGTCCAATTCTTTACCTTTTTCTGTGAAGTTTTCTGCCATTATCTCTGTGAATAGCTTTTTGATGTCTTTAGCATTGTCTCCTGCTTCCTCATTGACTCCAATCAATCTTATGTTATTTTTCTTTGAATCATCTAGGAGCTGTTGAATTGACTTTTCATTATCGCTTGCCTTTTTCCATAGATTATGCCTTTCCAGTTCATTGGTTGAGATCCTGTCTTCTAGGTCTGAAACTTGGTTTTCTCCCAAATTCATTCTATTGCGCAAGCTTTCTTTTTCTTTGTTAATTTCCTGGACTTCTGCTTGTAGGTGTTTAAAAGGTTCCATTGCTTTGCTGTCTTGGATTCTATCAATTCCATGATTTCCTCTTTAGCTTTATTAATCATCATGTTAACAGTGTCCAATATCTCTGATTTCATCCCCGAGATCAGTTCTGATTTCCATTTTACCAGATCTGCTTTGGTTACCATTTCCCAGAACCCTGGAGACTGGCCTTCAAACCTCTGTATTTCCCTTCTCCCGTGTTACCTTGAGGTGAGGATCTTTGTATCTGAGACTTTGAGTGTTTCCTCATCTCTGACATGCCCTGTTTTCTGGCACTGTTTGTTGCAAGTCACTTTCCTCCTAATAGTTAGGAACCTTAAAATAATAGTGTTTCCTGGGTTGTTCTTTACAGTCTGTTTGGGACCTAAAGAAAAACCCCTAGTTCTGGCATACCATATGAGCCACTCAATCAATACAGTCAGAACACCTTCTTCCATCTGCTTTAGAGGCAGGAAGACTGTGGCTCCTGAACTGCTACAATGACACTGCCTGAGGTTCCAATTGGCCCACCTGCTCACCAGTACAGAGTCTTTGGGCTCACTTGTGCAGTCGGCCTGGAGGCCAGTAGGCTGTAGGCCCTGTGCAGCTGTAATGGTAGGGGCTGATGTTCCAACAGGCCCATCTATTCACCAATACAAAGTGATTGGATGTGCTTCTACAGTTGACATGGAGTAAGTCAGACTCTGACCTGCTAACCTCAGTTTCTGGGCACTCTTCCTGCGTGGGCCTGGAGGCCAGTAAGCTCCAACCCTGGCGCAGATTCAGTGACACAGATTTAGTGGCTCAGTCGCCGTTTCCCTATCCTCCCGCTGATAAACTCAGTCCCTGGGCACTCTTCTGGCATGGGCCTGGAGGCCAGTAAGCTCCAGCCCCAGCGCAGATTCGGTGATGCAGATTCGGTGGCGCAGTCGCCATTTCTTGAGCCACCTGCTGCTAACCTCAGTCCCTGGGCGCTCTTCTGGCGTGGGCCTGGAAGCCAGTAAGCTCTAACCCCGGCGCAGATTCGGTGGCACAGTCCAGAAACAGTTTTTAAGTCTTGATCTTTAAAAGCTTGAAGACATTGTAAATTTAAATGAGATAGAATTTGCCTACTATATATGGCTATTTTACTATTTTATTATTCTTTTTAGTTTTGTTTTTATTATTCATGTTGGAAGAACATGATTACTTACCTCAAGAGAAGTTGGTACATGCACATAAGACATCTTAGTTCTTTTTTCTAAATGTCTTGGATGACTATAAAAATTATCTTTGCATACTTTTATAAACTACTTCCTCTTCATACTACAATGAATATCATTTAAACCATTGTTTGTGTATTGTTTGTGTACATTCACAATGAATGTACTATAATGACTTAAATCATAATTTTCATAATTTTTCAACATTACTATATTTGTTTACATAAAAGAAAATATGTGCATAAATGGAAATGAATTTTAAATAGTCAATAATTTCAACCCTGAAAATATTTTCTTTACTCATGTCCTTACTATGTCTGTGATTTTATGTTATCTCCCACAGGAAACATTATCTAATTAGTAGCTTTAGACTAAGAGATAACAATAATTTCTGAATTATAATTTACCATAATTCAATATTGGAGGAATTAATAATATATAATATAAGATGAATAAATATAATCACAAGGATCATCACCAACATATCTTAAATGTGAAAAAATACCTTTAGATATTCTTTTAATTGCTGCATTTGTTTCTCAACTACATTTAAAATCAAAATTAGTGTTTGATGTTTATGTTTAATCTTGAATATAATGTATAATTCTTAAAATAAGTTGTGTTTTGAATTTAAAATCATGATAAGGATGAAAAGTGTAAAGTGATGTAAAGTTTCTTTACACAATCAACTTGTGAAAATACAAAAACCATTAATCAAGAAGACTCCTTGCCTTAAAATATGAAATATATTAAAAAGTATTGACTTTAAATTTCTTGAAGAAAATGTTCTGAAGTAAACTATAATTTCTATCAGTAAATTAAGAATTAAAGTATAGCCTGTTCAGAAGCTGTTTTAAAAAACATGATTTTCTTTTTGAAATTTTCCATTTTACGATGCAAGTAAGTTCTCAACATTGTACAATGGAATTGTTCACACAGTATCTTTAATCATTATGATCTATTAATCACTATGATAATAGCAACAGCGTTTCATGATTCAGTTTTTAAAAATTAATGATAATGTAAAAATATCACTCTTGGTTTTCAAAAACTACAAATAAATACATTTGGCTTAAAATCTTCTTTTGTTACCAGCCCATAATGCCAGGTCTTCAAATTTACCTAATAAATCCCGAGTTTCCACCTTGGAATGGGAATAAGGCCATAATACATAGTATTATGATAGATTTGGAGGACTAAAAGTTTAAGTAAAGCCATGCATTTTAATAAATACAAAGAGAAACTTTATAAAAAATATTTTTAAAAACAAAAACAATTTTAATTCTTCTGAAGAATCAATTCTTCAATTTGTTGATTTTTTTGTATCAATGCTTTCATCTCTGTTGTATTGATTCTAATCTGAAACTTATCATTTCTTCCTATATACTAGTATAGGTTTGTCTTGCTCTTCTTCTTGTAGAAGATTGAGGTCTAGTGTTAATCTCTTTGAACTAGCTCTGTTTTCCTAATATGGACATTCATGGCTCTGAATTTCCCTTGTATAACTGCTTTCATTGTGTGCCATAAATTTCTGCATGTTGTACTGCCATTATCACTTAACTGTAGAAATTAATTTCTTCATTAATTTCTTCTGTGAACTATTGTATACCAGAAGAGTGTTATTCAGTTTCCATCTGTTTGTCAAGGTAAAGTTTCTTCTGCTATTGATCTCCAATTTCATTTTACCATCGTCTGACAATATACAAGCATTAACTTCAATTGGTTTGCATTTAATTAAACATGTTCTATGAGGCAGCATGTGGTCTATTTTTGAGAGTGACTCATTTGCAGCTGAGAAGAATGTGTATTCTGATTCTGGAGGGGGAACACTCAGTAGACACCCATTAAGTTCATTTATTGAAAAGTTTGGTTCAGATTCAGTATTTAATCATTTACTTATTTGTTTAGTTGTTCTGTTTGTGATAGTGAGGTATTGAGGTCCCACACTATGCTTTTATTAGTGTTTACTTGGCCTTTCATGTCTATTAACACTTGTTTTATACAGTTGGGTGCAGTGGCATTTAACGCATACATATTTATGACTGTCATCTCCTTTTCTTGAATTGTTCCATTAGTAAGTATGTAGTAATGTTCATTGTCTCTCTTAATTAGTTTTGGTTTGAAATCTACTTTATCTGCAAATAAGATAGCTATTCTGCTTCGTGCAGTTTCTTGTCATGTGGAGAATTGTTTTCCATCTGTTTACTTTCAATCTATGAATTTCTATTTTAATTAAATGTGTTTCTTGAATGGTATATATTGCTTCTTAATCCATTCTGCCAGTCTACTTCTTTAGATTAGTAAATTTAAGCCATTACTATTGATGGCTATAACTAATATGTGTTAACTTATACTTGTCATGATATTTTCCTGCTGTTGGCTGTTTTATTTTCTGCCTTTCCAAAAGTGCTATACAGATTTGAGGCAATCCCAACTGATAATCCATATTATCATATATATATATATATATATATATATATATATATATATATCACATATCAGCATATTTCACAGAACTAGAGAAAATAATCCAAAAATTCATTTTAACTAAAAGAAACTTAGAATAGCAAAAACAAATTTTTGCAGCAGAGACATGGCAGGGTCATCACAATCCCCAACTTGAAATTATACTATAATGTCACTGTGATAAAAACAGCATGATAATGGCAAAGAAGCAGATCAAAGGACCAATGGAATATATTAGAAGATAAAGAAATAACTCCAGACATACTAAGCCACCCCATCTTTGACAAGGAGCCAAATATCCTGAATTCAGGAAAGAAAACCTCTGTAATAAATCGTGCTGATAAAACCGGGTTTCTACCTGCCACCAATTAAAACTAGACCAACAGCTTTCACCATACACTAAATTGAAACTGAAGTGGAATAAGATTTAAATTTTAAAACAGAAACACTTGAACTATTGGAAAACAGGTTAGCTAGAACTCAAAGACATTGGTATAGGGAGACTTTATGAACAAATCCTCAGCAGCACAGGAACTAACAGAAAGAATCAACAATTGAGATCTCATCTTATTAAAAAGCTTCTACACTGCAAGAGAAACTACCAACAGAGTGAAAAGACAACACACAAAGTGGGAAAAACACCCACCAGCTGTTCCTTGGACAAAAGACTACTAAATAGTATCAAGAACTTAAAAAATCAGACCCTCCAAATTTAGAAACTCAATTCAAATGTTGACATCTGAACTAAACAGACATTTTTCAAATGAAGAAGTAAAAGCAGAAAATGAACATATGAATACATGCTCAGCATCACTGGTCATTTGAGAGATGCAGATGAAAACAACACTGATATTCCATCACACTTCAGAAAGAATGCCAGTTTTCTAGAAATCAACCAACAACAAACACTAGCAAGGCTGTAGAGGAGTAAGAAACCTTTCTCCACTATTGATGGGAATGTAGAGTGTTGCAGCTACTGAGGAAATAAAAATGGAGAATTCTCAAAAAAAAAATCAGAAATCTGATCTCAGTATATATTGCTATGTAGACTTTTATAGTCTGAAAATGTACTACAGAGGAGTCAATGTCACTGTCATATATGAAATTTGTAGTATTGTTGAACTATTTTTTCTGTGACTATACTGGAAGAGCTAGAATATAAGTCCAGTTACATAGAGGGGTAGCATGTGACCAAAAAATACCATTTTAGTTTTCCTGGAAAACTATACCTTCCAGTTATCTTGTTGTTTACTTTCCCTTAAGAATTTGTATCATATAGCTACATAGAGGAAGAGTTTTGGTAATAGTGAAATAGATTTTTAACACAAAAATATTTAATATGTGCATACATGTATGCACTAGATTTGGGGCAATAGAAATAACATAAAAAGTGAAGGTAATTTTACAGATAACTTTTTAGTTGAAGAATTTGTAAGCATATCTCAAGTAAAACAATACTAAGACAGATTTCTATTAAATATTGAAATTTTTTCAAATATACCATAAAATGAATATAATAAAAACAAAAGAGTCGACATTATATAAATGTTCTTTCAAATAATTAAGAGAAAATGACTATGATATTTCCAGGAACAAAATGAGAGTGAACATAGATAAATGTTTTGTAAAAGGGAAACAGAAATCCTTAATATGAATGCAAAGAATTAGTGAATATTGCTGATACTCGCAGACATAAAGTATATGATAGTGAAACTACTTTTGTCTAATCAACATGATAAAGACTTTTTTTTGGAGACAGGATCTCGCTTGTAGTTCAGGCTGGTCCTGAGCTCACTACTTAGACCAGGCGAGCTTCAAACTCACAGCAAACCTCCTGCCTCTGACTCCCAAGTGCTGAGATTACAGGCGTGAGCCTCCACACCTGGCACTGTGCTATGTGGTACTGATTTCTGTGAGTATAAGTCTCCACCCCCACTATTGTATGTAGTTACTAGGACCAAATCTGGGCCCTTGCCCTTACAAGACAGGTGCCAAAACAGTTGAGCTAAATCCCCAGCCCGATAAAGACTTTTTAAAAATGTCTAAAAGCTCATGTGGTTGTAATCAACTACTAGGTTGTAATATCTACTTGTGATATTAATTAATGTGTTTCTGTAAAAATATTTTGGGGCAAAGTTATTCTCTGAACATTTTGCAAACTTGCTTTCTGAACACAAATGTAGTTCACATAATACTGCCTACCTAGAGATCCATAACATGGAGGTGTAAAAGAAGAATGAAAAAACAAAGGAGGAGAAAGCCTTTCTTCTGAGCACTTTCAGAGATAGGCAAACTATTGAGCATTTACTGAGTAAAGGTTTATGTTGAGAAAAAAATGTTGTGTGTGTGTGTGTGTGTGTGTGTTTTATAACTTTTCTTCACTACTTTGAATAGTAATATTCCCACTGCCAAATACTTCACTAAGAACTGCAATTTGAATTGTTTAATGTCACAACATTCTATAAGTTCCAAAATCCCTACTGTTTCAGTCATTTTCTTAAATTAGGAGATAAATATTATACTATCATTCAGTACCATACAAAATGACTGGAGTCTTATATTGTTTAAACAGTTAAATTGGAGATTAGATTAGTTTTTTGATAATCATCTAAAAAGTGGAATTTTAGGCATAATAGACAAAATGTATGTCAGACACAGGACCAGGATGATGAGGAGTATAATGTGGAAGAGTTCTGACATTCTAACCTATTGTTTTTGATCACTTATTTGTTCACCATACCCTACACCCTTGATACATTTCTGATATATCTCATAGCATCTCTTTGTGAAATACATAAGATAGGGAGGATATGAGTTTAACCAGTAGTAATAAGCATAGTATATAGAAAATAAAGCATAAACTTACTCTAAAACAAGTACAGGTTCAAGCCCAAGAGTTTATATCCAGACATCTCTGTATCTAACGATTCCACAGAGATCAGATTTATTTCATTTATTTTGAAAAGCTAATGAGATGTAGTATAAAATGGTAAAATATAACTGAAAAAACTCTCTGAAATGCCAAGAAAATGTATTATAAACTAGTTTTACTAGTAATATGACTGAATGTATTTTTCATTTGAAAATAAAATATTTTTATTCAAGTAAGTTATGTAGAAATACTAATTATGGTACATTGAGAAGCCATTCATTTAATACACAAGACAGGTTTATGGATGTGCATGCACACATACATAAGCATGCAGATCAGATATACATATTCATATATGTTTACATATATTTACATCTGCCTCCTACAAAGCCAGGCATATGCTAAGCAGTTCCCGTACTAAGTAGTACAGCTACCATAGTTCCATGTTCAGTATTTTGATGTATTCCATGGGCTTAAAAAATAAATGTTTCTTTATGAAAATATATATGCACACATATGTATGTTGGTATACATGTGTCTATATGTATGTATAGAACTATGCACACTTGCAAACACAGTGGTTATGCCACAAGCCGTTATGCATGCATGTATTCCCTGCCACACAGGAAGCTGAGGCAGGACAACAAGGGCATCCAGCCCAGCATGTGGAACACAGTGAGTCACAATCCTGAAAAAACAAGCAAAGCCTGTTTGTGTAGCTCACTGATAGACTAACTGTGGGGTTGATTCTTGGTACCTCAAATCAAAAGAAGCAATAATACTGAAAATGTGCAGAATTAAAAATTTAACAACTAAATATAATGCCCAATACTAATGAACTCCTTTACTCTTAATATGACTTTACCGTTATTTTTATATGAGATGTCTGATTATAATTGCATGATTTATAGCTTTCATTTTTCAATCTTGACATATTTATAGATTCAAAAGTTTTACAGTTACCTACAGCAAATGTTCCCTATTAAAAGAAATATTTGGCTTGTTTTTGTAATGACTCTAAACTAAAAGTAGTATACTTATTTTGCATTTACCAGTTTTTTTGTGCTTTTCATACCTAGTCATTTTCACATCTTTCATTGATAATTTTTCACTGCACAGTTTTTCATTCTACATTTTAATCTTTTATTTCAAATGCTATATGCTCAGTATGTATTATTATCTAAGCTAGAAATTATACCATGTAATAAAAACAAATCACAATGTGAAGCTACTTAGTATTTTAAAGGCCTTCTAAGCAGTGTATGTACAGTCTTAGCATATTCACCTTCTGGCAATAGTTTCTCATTACCATATGCATTTTTTCACTTTATTTATTTATATACTTATTTATTTGCTTGTTGATACACTTTAGAGAAACATTATGATCACATCCATCATAGGAAATTTGTACCTGTACATGACATATTTTAATTCTTCCTTTTTCCCATTTTTCTGCCCTCCTTTCCACCCTTTTTTCTCTACTTATTTACAAAAGTTTTATTTTGATTTTTTCCTTCTTTTCTCATTTTTTCTTTTCTCTTCCTTCTTTCCCCCACTCTACTCACTAGTTCCTTTTCTTACTTGAGTTCTTCCTATTTCATAATATCTAGTATATATTTTGGTTCTTATTTACATTTTTGGTTTCTCACACCAGAGAAACAATGCAGTATTTACACATTTGTATTCAGTTTATTTCATATAAGAGTATGGTCTCAAAGTCCATTGATTTACCTAGAAATGGCTCAAGTGTAGCCTTCTTTAAGGCTGTGTAGTATTATGTTATATATAAAAAAGCACATATCTTTATCCACTCATTATTTGATGAACATTTGGGCTGTTTCCATGATTTAGCGCTTACAAACTGAGCTTTTATAGATGTGAACATATATTGCTATGTTATGGTCTTTTATTCTTTTGGGAAGATACCAAGATGAAAAATAGCTAGGTCAAGTGGAATCTCTAGTGTTTTTGTTTTGTTTTGTTTTGTTTTTTTAGGTTTTTTGAGACAGGGTTTCGCTTTGTAGTTCAGGCTGGCCCTGAGCTCAGCCTGCAACTCACATCACAGCAATCCTCCTGCCTCTGCCTCCTGAGCGCTGGGATTACAGGTGTGAGACACCATGCCTAGCACTGTGGAATGTGGTGCTGATTTCTGCTGGGCATGAGCAGTATGGTATGTGGTTACGGGGGATCAAACCTGGGTTCTTACGCTTGCAAGATAGGAGCTGGAACCACTGAGCTAAATCCCCAGCCCATCTAGTGGTTTTTTTTTTTTTTAATACTTCAATTTGTTTTTTTTTTAATTCAAATCTTTATTGGTACATTATATATACATATCATCATCATTGCATTCAACAGTGAGAATTTATACCAGTATATGACATGACTTTATTTTTTCCCCATTCCCCCGTCAACATGCTATATACATAAGCTTTGTTTCCCTTTTTTACTATCACATTCTTTTTCCCCTAATTATTTTTTATTCAAATCTTTATTGGTACATTATTAATACACATCATCATCGCGATCAACATTGAGA
>PVIR01041181.1:0-12896 GCA_004026965.1 Petromus typicus
AAAAAAAAAAAAAAAAAAGAAATGCGGATTTGGGCCGGGGTTCTAAGCACAAGGTCCTGGGTTCAATCCCTGATAACCACATACAGCCCTGGGCATGGTAGCTCACACCTGTAATCCCAGCCCTTGGGAGGCAGAGGCAGGAGGATTGCTTGTGAGTTCAAGGCTTGCCCGAGCTACATAGTGAGCTCAGGGCCAGTCTGAACTACAAAGTGAGACCCTGTCTCAAAAGCTTAAAAAATCAAGAAATGAAGAATCAAATCACGTCAGAAAATAACTTCCTTCAGCCTCCTCTTCAGGGCTGTGTGCACGTGGCAAGCGCCACATCACTGAGCTGCACTAGTCCCTGGCCGGGAAGCCTAACATGGCTGCCCTGGACCGTCTCCTTAGCTACTGAGCTTCCCCACAAAGGAGAAATGAAGAGGCCCAGGAAGCAAAAACAAAGACCTGGCGTTTCTGAAGAGTGCCACAGGACCACTGGCAACTCTGAAGTGCAGAAAGGAGGGGCAGGCGTGGGGCTCTCAGCAAAGTGCCTGCCTGGCCCCCCCAGGCAGCACCAAGATGTGGTACTGCCACATGCCATTCTTTGGTTTCCCTTCCTTTTCAAAGCTACCGACGGCAAACATGGGAAGTAAACAAAAATGTGCAATGTCTGCCTCAGTGCACTGGTGACCCAGGCGCCCGCTCTCCCCTGACACGCTTCTGATAACGCCCCTCCGCTCCCTTGTGAGCCAACACTGGCACTCTGGACGGTTTCCTTTCCCCACTCCTTACCACCCTACTCTACTGCAGGGAAGCGCAACAGAAGCGGAGCCTGCTGTCGGCCCCGAGTCCGAATCCAGCCCGTGAGGGCTCCCGAAGGTGCACTCGGGGACGGCCTTGCGGAGGAAGGTTGGTATACACAAGTGAAAAACCACAGGAGAGGCCGGCTTTACCAGCCCACCTTCCTGGCAGCACTGCGGCCTCTGCACTGAGCTGTATCTCCAGTGTTTCTGAGACAAGATGGTGCTATGTAGTTCAAGCTGACCTTGAATTCACTACGTGTACCCCAGGCTGCCCTCGAACTCATGTTCATCCTCCGGCCGCGGCCTCCTGAGCACTGTGATGACGGGGGTGCCATCAACCTGGACATCAAGTACTGTTGCTGATTAGAAGCATTCACACAGTTTCTAAAAACGCTGCCCGGGGCCTCTAATGAGAACAGTGACACACTCTAGATGGTGAAGCTGCTGGCCAAGAAAGGCAGCGGGGTGTAGTAACGAGGGGGACCACAGGCGGGCACATGCCTGACGTGAGACAGAACACGTGCGTACAACAAACACGAGAGCAGACAGACTCAGCAGAGTCACAGGCACAAGGCCCACAGATGGAAATCAGTTCTGTGTCTCTGTAACCCAAAAATAAATGGAAACAATTCCACCGAAAATACCACCCCAAAGAACAAGTAAGTGGGACCAAGAAGGCGGGAGGTTTACACTGAAAACTACAAATCCTTCAGAAATCAATGCACGGGAAGGTGCCCAGTGCACACAGGGCCGAGCCAAGCGGCCAAGCGCCTGTCCAGCAGCAGCCCGTCCCGGGTTCGATCCTGGCACTGCAGAGCATCACAGCTACAGACCCGACTCCATGAGGCAGAGGCACGGCGTGCGCACTGGGGGGCAGGGTGCACTGCTGTGCACAGTGGAGGTGGCTTAACCGCTGGAAAACCAGCTGCGTATTGCAAACGCTAGGTTGGCACCTGCTTTATATTGCGCTGAGGAAAAGAACACCGGCCCCGAGTCAGGCTCAATGCAGGCCCTAAACATAAATTTTAGTTTGTTTTTGGTAGTGGGGATTGAGCTCTGGATCTTGAGCTTTTGAGGCACGCGCCGGCCCCACTAAGCGAAATCCCTGGCCCGTACACGTTTTCAAGCCATGGAACCCAGCTGGGCTCGGGCTGACGCTGCTGCTGCTGGGACGAGGCCACAGTCTCCAGGAACTGGCGCAGGCGAGGCAGCTGTTTACTGATGTCTGAGTTGTGGGACTACAGATGTCTTAAGAGGACATTCTAACAAGTGGGGCACACTCAGCCTGTGGGCAGTGAGGAGAACCCCAACAAAAGCCCCGGGGCTTCAGCGCTGTGGCCACCACTGTGGGCCCCGCCGCACCGAGTGACAGCTGGAGCAGGGCTCACAAGAGCCTCTTCTACAGGGTTCAGTCATGCACAGCGCCCACAACGGGAAATTTTTGTGGGTGTCTTTGCAGGAAAGACAGCAAGTGGCTGTCAGGAAATGCTGTCCCAAACACATAAGCAGAACTGTTAAAATCTGCCGGACAGGGAACAGATCCAGTCACAAAGGGCACCTCAGGTCAACAGGAAGACTGTCCAGTTCAGGACTGTCACAGCCCTGGTCTGCAGCTACTGACTAATGAAAGGCCAATGTACACTTGAGGTCTTTCATCTGTTGTAGCTTTGTCCTATAGCTTTCCGTTACATCAGGTATACTGCCTTGAAAACTGCGGTAGTCGTACCAGGAATAAAGAACTAAGGAATATTCGACTGAAAACAATTAAAAAGCTGTGAACCATTTTTTTTTCCTTGTGACTGTTGGGGATTAAAACTTATGACCTTGTACTTGCCAGGCAGGCATGGAATCACTGAGCTACATCCACAGCTATAAAAACATAAATATCTTAAAATACATCATGCATTTTAGATGAGACCCACTTTTTCTTTCTTTCCTTTCTTCGTCTTCTCCGGGGGTGGCCCTTTGGGAGCTGGTGGTGGCGGTGGTGTAGGAGGAGGAGGTGGTGGTGGAGGGGGTGGCTCTACGATCGTGGTGGTGGGGACAGTCCCACGCGCCTGGACTGGCTGCAGAGTGGCCGCAGTCATGCCCATGGGGACTGAGCACTCGCTGTAACTCATGATGGCCGGCGCGGCTGTGAGGGCCAGGTAGCTGGACTGCAGACTTAACCCTCTGGCTTGGTGACCAACGGCCATCGCTGCATGGCTAAGGGACGTGGGCTGGTGTCCAATCCCCGCGGCCTGTGGACCTAGCATAAAAGATGCAACAGTATGAAGGGACGGTGACAAAACCAAAGCAGGACCTAGAAGGAATAGAGTGTATTCAAGGCTTACAAACGATTTCAAAACGCCTCCTCAGAATACAGCCAGCCGGGCGTGGTGGCACACAGCTGTACCCATCACCCAGGAGGGTGAAGGTGAAGGAGGAGGATCACTTTGAGTTGGAGGCCAGCCTGAACTACAAAGAGACACTGCCTCAAAAAAAAAAAAAAGAAAAGAAAACCCAACCCAACCCAAAACTCTTATTTGCTGGTAGCAAAGAGTGACTACTGAGTAACTTGCACTAAGGTACTTCAGCACCAAAATCACTGCACGTGTGTGACATGCAGAAAAGGAAAAGGGTGAACACCATCTGCACCCGTGGTGCTTTCTAGTCACTGCGGGAGATGCCTCAAGTCTCTGCAATCGAAAGCCTCTAGGGGCCGGGGATTTAGCTCAGTGGTTCCAGCGCCTGTCTTGCAAGTGCAAGGTTTGAATCCCTGGTAACCACATACCATACTGGGTGTGGAGACTCACGCCCAGCAGCAACCAGTACCACATGCCACAGTGCCGGGCGTGGTGGCTCATGCCTGTCATCCCAGCACTCGGGAGGCAGAGGCAGGAGGATTGCTGTGATGTGAGTTGGAAGCTGAGCTCAGGGCCAGCCGAGACCCTGTCTCAAAAGCCTCTAGCACTTCCTCAGCTGCGGGGGGGCTCCTACTGTGCTGCGGCTCACCTGTGGCCACCGGTGGCTGGCTGTAGATGACCGGAGACCCCCCGATGGTGGCGGACCTCTGAACTACTGCGCTGCTCAGCTCTGAGGCTTTTCTCTTTACCGCCTTGTTGGAGGGAGAACTGGACACGGGTGCATCCACGACACTCTGAAACACACAACTGGTCAGGGGCCGATGGCCTTGCGACGTGGTGCCGACCACACCTCCGAACCTGGGGCACTACGGAGCGCCCAGGACACCTACCTGGGTGGTGACAACTGCAGCCTGTGTGGCCGGTTTCAAAGGCGTGTCCTCCTCTGTCCCAGGGGCAGGAGGCTCCTCACTGCCCTCGTCCTCCATCTCCACCTCCTGGATCTCACTGTCTTCTGCTGGAGGTGGTGGCGGCGGTGGAGGGGGAGGAGGGGACTCTGGAGGTGGGGGGGGAGGCGGCGGCATCTCCAGGGGCAAGGGTGGCTGCAGCACGGGCACGTTGGACTGGAGCAGGGTCCAGAAGGGAGTAAGTGGCATGAGTGACGAAGACGAGACTTGGCCAGGAAAGGGTTCTTTACACAGGGACCCTACGGAAACAGACAGCAGTCAGCGAAGGAGTGCCAGCGGCCCACAGCCAGCCGTCAGGTCCGGCCTGGGCACAAGGGCAGCTCACAGCGGGCTCTACGCCGGGCTGGCACGCAGCAGGTGAGTGCTTGCTGACTCAGAGACGGGAAACTGAATGTGTAGCTGAGGGCTCTCCATCTCCACGAGACACCCTCGGCTGGCCCTCACTGCTCCTGAGCACACCCTTGCGACATGGCTCCACGCTTTCCTGCTCAGCACACGAGTGGCCTGAGGCGTCGTGCACCTCCCCCACCCTGCATGCCAGCTGTACCCATTAGCTACATTGGCAGGTCGCACTGTTGAATGCACCCGTCCTTCATGTCTGTAAGTCCCCTGCATCTAAACCACAGCAGTGAAGTGAAGGAGGGCCACACTTAGTCTTGCAATGACGCAGGGGAAATGTGGGAAGGCACATCTGCCAAGTAATGACAGCGCAGATTTCCAAAGCAGGGTGTAAAACGCAGAGGGTCTGAGATTGCTTTTGCTCAATTCTGAGTTAAGGAACTATAGCACCAGCATCTCTCAAATGCGGCCACAGCCACTGGGACTCTGGGCACTGCCCTGCCGGGAGCACTGTGAGGACAGGAGAGGGGTGGACTTCCTTGGAGCCTTCTCCAACCCCTCTGCAAAGTGCCTCAATATAGGGACTACTACAGCTACACCCCAGGAGTGGAGGGGTTTTCTTCCCAAAATCACAGAATTCGGAAGAAGAGGCATGAGAAACCATCTCATTCGCCCTCTCAGTTTTAAGGCAGTGAAGCTCAGGCCTGATCCCCAAGACTGTCAGGCTAGTGGCTGGGCCACATGGGTGCCTGGGTCCAGTCCTAGCATGTACTTCCTACCTCACCAAGACGAGCTGCTGATGGAACAAGGGTCCAAGAGCCTTAGAGCTCTCACAGTCAATCTCGCTTTCCCTGGACTCCAGACGCCCATTACCTGTCACGCTCCACGGTCTAAAGCTGCAGAAGCTGGTGTGGAGGTGCACGCTGTGAGCCCAGTGCTCAGGAGGCTGAAGCAGGAGGGCGGCAAATTTCAAGGCCAGTGTAGGTCACAGAGAGACCTTGCCTCAAAAAAAACCCCAAAATACTGCACTGGCAGCACCTGACAAGGTAAAACCCAAGTGATCAGAAAGTATTTGGTGTTTAGATCAGCTTTGCTTTTATGGAACAGACAGAGGATATACACTATAAAAGACTTTAACATGGCTTTCGGTGTTTCTATAGGAGGGGACATGTTTTACCGATATGGAAAATGCCACTGCAAACTTGGCACCAGAAAACAAATAGTTTTCCAGCTAATATAACTCAAATGACTCATTACATTTTGGTATTTGGTATTATATTAACTGATATGCTAACTCTCAGACAAGGTCTGAGTATGGCCAGGAAGCCTATGTGAGATCAGCACATCAAGAACGCAACATAATTAGCTGGGGATGGCGTTGAGTTCAAGGCCAGCCTCTACTACTGAGTGAGACCCTGTTTTGAAAGAAATTTAATAAACACTGGAGGTGACGAATTATTAACTAAAAATTAAATTTCCTTCTACCCAACTAGCTGGGAACAGTGGGGCTCCTCATCCAGCAGCAGTGTATGACACAGGCGGCCGGGCGGCAGCCCAGGACGCATGGCTGGTTCAAAGTCAATAATGCACCTGATGATGTCCCACCAACTTCTTTGGAATGAACTACAACTTACGCCGAATCTTAAACATTTATAATCACCTCCTTTGGGTTACACACAAACTAGGAAACCCGAGTTTGTATACCACTGACCATCTATCAAAATGACAGTTCTTGTTCCAAATGAATCCAGGCAGCATTTCTCTCATGCAAGAAGACACTGAATTCTGAAGGCCCAAGATTAAAATGGCATACCAATTTTTATCATGGACCTTGAGATTTTTAGAACTGTAAGTTAAGTATGGGGGTACAAAGTTTTACTTCAAGATTTTTTCTAGGCATTTGGGTTTATATTTGTAAACAGCCTCTCTTATTTAACCTCAAAGATAAATTATTGCTTACTATCTGGAGTAAGAGACCAGTTTAGCAACTTAAAGAAATTAATTTAAGTATTTCCACGGTGACTACAAACAGGCATCTGAAGGTAACCTTAATGACATCTGCCAGCAAGACACGGCTGCTGGACACTGCAAAGTGTCACCTGTCTGCAGACACCAGGGCTCCACATGGAGGCAAGTGCGGGTGGGGATCCAACTCAGTAGGCAGGACCTTCTTGAGCAAGTATGAGGGCCAGGTTTGTGTCCCAGGACCACACTTTGAAAAGGAAAGAAAACTTCCAACTTCCTTAGCTCCTCAGTGTAGTAACATTCCGTTTCGCTCTTGGCGATACTAGGCTGGTGGTGAACCTCTGGCATGTGTACCGCAGCGGCCTCTGTATGTCACTAAGGCTCTGAGAGGTTCGCCATCACTGTGGTAGGGTCCGGCCCAGGGCCTCAGATGCACGCTAGCACTGAGATGAACCCTGCTTGTCTTTTTTCATCTTTCTTCCCTTTTCTTAAGTTCTGGGGACTGACCCCAGGGAGTGTGCTGACCACATACTCAGCAACTTTTAATTCTGTGATCCTGGAATCACTGCCATATATAACGCCTGAAGTTTAGAAGCCAGCTGTACTAGTGCTTAGGGAATGGCACTGTATAAAATTAACCACTGCAGTGCTCTGGAAACACTATACAGTTTTTTTCCCATTTGTATGTGCTGTATTAAATATGTAAAATTTAGTTATACTTTTGATCAGAGAAATTAGTATTCTCTAAATACATAAACCAATTTATTTTTTGGAGTCAGGGCCTCATTTTTTTTTTTTTTGGGAGATAGGGTCTCGCTTTGTGGTTCAGGCTGGCCCTGAGCTCAGCCTCCAACTCACATCACAGCAATCCTCCTGCCTCTGCCTCCCGAGTGCTGGGATTACAGGCGTGAGCCACCACACCCGGCACTGTGGTATGTGGTACTGACTGCTGCTGGGCGTAGAGCCCAGTATTGTATGTGGTTACCGGGGATCGAATCCCTGCCCTTGCGCTTGCAAGACAGGCGCTGGAACCACTGAGCTAAATCCCCGGCCCCGGGCCTCATTCTTTATCTCAGCTGACCTCAAAACTGTTATACTCCTGCCTCAGCCTCTCAAGCACTAGCACTACTGTGCACCACCACGCTTGGCTTTACTGTGGTGGTGGTGGGGGTAATGAACACAAGGCCTTTGCACTTAGTTGCGTCTCCATCCCTTTTTGTAGGTTTTAACTCGCGACAATGTCTTGCCAACTGAGCTTAAACCCGAAACTTTCCTGCGTTAGCCCCCCAGAGTGCTGGGTTACAGACCGTGCCCGGCTGATGTGGACTTTATTTAGACAAAGCTTATTGTGTTCCATACAAAGGCTTAAAAATAAATGTCAGTTTACCTGTGTTTTCTTCTTCAGCAGCATAATTTATTTATTTTAATCGGCGAAGAGTGAGTCAAGATCTTGCACTAGTCAGTACTATGTACATGTTATCAACAAAGGTGGCCCTCAGCTCCGGAGCTGCGGTAAGTGCAGGGAGTTCGGCTCTTAGCACAGGAGGTGCAGTCAGTGGAGCCATCTGCTCAGAAGCTCTACCAAGCACTAGCAGCCAGGGCTGGCGCGGGAGCCCACCGGGCTCGGGGCCTGGGGTGCATCACCATGCCTCTGCTGCAGGAGCGGCGGCCAACAGCCTCCCAGCATAGTTTTTGACAGGAAGAAGACAGAGAATTCAGCTCTTCATCCTCCAGTGACAGACAAACTTATTTTCAAAGGTCTATCACTTTAGAAACCAATTCACAGACCCCTCTTCTGCCACTTTAACAACCAATTAACGTGTCTTACTATCAAAGGGCTGTAAATCATGGTCTTCACTCCATTATTAACTTTTTGCCACTCTAAGTGAAATGGACTTGGGAAAAATGTAGCTTCCTTTCTAAAGTGGCCATCGAGTTTTGGCTCTTCTAATTAGATCTTCAAGTAACTGAGGAGCTAGCAAAGTCCTTGCCTAGCAAATAATATCTGGGAGTAGCTTTGGCAGTGATTCCCGGGCCTGACTGCTTCATGCTACTCTGCTGTTGCAGTCCAGACCCACCAGCACACAGGCAGGCTCTGACGGGAATGCTCTGAGGCATGTGACCCGTGGGAGGTGGGTCTGCTCATGGGGACACGAGTGGAAGCGTCCACCTCCCTCCTGAGCCGCTTTGCTCTCTGCTTACTATCAGCAGGATAAGAGCAGCTTCTCCACCCTGGAGCCAAAACAGACCTCTCTTCTTCTAACTGTGGTGCCAAGTATATTTGGTCTCCTCAGTCAGCAGAGCAACTAACAAATGCCACTGACGATTTTCTCAATGATCAACTACTCAGATCTTCTGAAAAGAGTACAATACTAGTTTGTGGCATTTCTTACTTTCATCTTGATTTGTGCAGTGACACTTTAAAGACTAGTGGAGGTGGTACATGCGTCGGTAATCACTCAACAGGAGGGCAGGACAGGCCTCACACAGGCGCTGCTCAGCTATCTCATTCCTCATGACCACCCGTTTTTGGAGACCCACTTTCTCTGTGACACAGTACAGTATTATAGGAATCTTAGTTCTTTTAAAATGCCTATCATCTTTAACAGCTAGATGAAGCAAGCTTGTACTAATAGAGGTACCACTGAATGTTTCCTGCGTGGAATCTCTTCCTTCTGTTCTGCCGTAACGGGGACAGACTCCAGGGCCTTCACACTGAGCTACACACCCAGCCTTTTGTTATTTTGACACAAGGTCTCGCTATGTCACTGAACTGCCCACGGTGGACCACAATCTGTCACCTTCCAGCATCTGCCTCCAGAACGGTGAGGACAGCTGCGGCCCGCACCGTGGAGCTGGCACATGACGGTCCCAGCCCACCCTCTCAACCTGAGGCTCTGTCTGATGGTGTCATGCTGACCTTCAAACCTTCACTGCCTTAAATTTAATATAACTCATACATTCTTTTAGTTCAAGTCACTTTTAAGTTTAGCTTATGTTGTGAATCGATTTTTCCTTCTATGATCAATACATGAGTTTTCTAAAATCACTGCTGTCCAATAGGCAGAGTAAACCATCTCACCTGTGGGATTCTCAGAGGACTCTGTGGAACTGGGCTCAGCGCCAGGTTTGTCTTTCAATGTGGATTTAGTAAGAGTCTCATCTCTACCCTCTTGTGCGTGGCTTTCGTCCTCCTCTTCCTCACCATCTGGGAACTCCCACTGAGACTCGCCCGACTGCTCGTTTACATAGAAATACCGTCTATGATCCCTAAATTACAAAAAAGAAAACAAGAGGTTTCAAAGCCCGTTCCCCGACAAGGACACTCGCACTTGGTCTGTCCCCGCGCAGCAGTCTGCTCGCACAGGGACGAACCTCCTTACGGACTGCTGTTCACAAAGGCGACAAAGAGCTTTGAGCACTGAGGAGGGAGAACCAGGAGAATTCAAAGCTATTTGCACACCGGCAGCTCTGTGAACACAGCCCTGCACCCTCTCACTCCAGCACATGGCTCTGACAACATCTCTCTTTTTGCTTTTGCCAATGCATAACAGGGCGCACAGTTTCATTAACGGAGGGACTCAATCGCCTAGAACACTAGTTTCCCTTCCAAAGAAGAGAACAGCGCAGTTTGTGCAAGGTGACTCTTCCCCTCCTGGACCGTGGAATTCACAGTTCATATTCTTGGTACCAAACACAGTGAAAGCTAAAGAGAGGGAGAGGATCTGGGAGCTGAAAAATAAAAGAGCAAAGATTTCAAATAACGAAAAAAAAAAAATCAAGAAAAGCCAAATATAAAAAGAAATGTTTTCATCTGACCTGCTGGCAGAAGATAGTAATCTTGTTCTTCATTCACATCTTCAGCCATGAAGCTTTCCTTAACTTCGCCGAGGTTAATCAGGAGTAGTTGCTTCCAGAGGTCCTGTAAAGCGCACAGAGCTCTCGCATGCGCTTAACCCCCAAGCCCGCCCTACTCCGTGCACTCTGGAGAGTAAACACCGGCTTGGTCCGATCTTGGGAAAAAATCCGTTACATGGAACACTGTAAACACTGTTTTGGTTTCTCTGCTGTGCAGCGGTCGAACTCTGTGCTGGCGGCGCCCGGCCTGCCCGGCCATAAGCGCAGGCGTCAGTCTCCACGTGGGGCCGCCGTGGCATCACGTGGCGGTGATCACAAATCATGTCTGAGGTGTCAAAGGTGAAAGGTGAAAGGGGGAGAAGAGTGCGTACCTGTCCCAGTGGCAGGACCAGCCTTTAGGAGTGGCGTTTATTTCATACTGTTTTAGTTGTTCTGCTGCGTCCTGAAGCTTTCGTTTAAGGTAGTTCCCATTAAGAGCCCCTTCCCGCCAGTCTGCAATTCGAGTCTGGAATAAGCAGAGAAATGAAGAGTTCGATCAGGGGACAGGGGAAAGGAGGAGGGACACACCTCCAAACGTGGCTGTATTGCTACAAGGTGGCAGAGCAGAGAGAACACAGCAGAGAGGAAAAGAAACCTCATTTCAACTTTTTGGGGTGGGTGGGAGCTGTGTTCCAAAAAAACCTCTGTTTATACAAAAAGGTATAAAGACAGGTTAATGTTTCATGAAAAGAAATCAGACACAAAAACCTTAGTATCACATGATTTGTCTTAGAGGAGAAACTCAACAGTTTAATCTTAAAAAACAAAAAGACAGGGACAGGGATTCAGCTTCAGTGGTTCCCACAACTGCTTGGCAAGCACAAGGTCCTAGGTTCGATCCCTGGTAACCACATACAATGCCTGGCGTGGTGACTCACGCCCATCAGCAACCACTACCACGTACCACAATGCCCAGCACGGCAGCTCATGCCTGTAATCCTAGCACTCAGGAGGCAGAGGAAGGAGGATTGCTCTGAGTTCAAAGTCAGCCTAAACTATGAAAAGTGAGACCCTGTCTCAAAAAAAAAAAAAGGTAACAGCAAACAGGGAGATACATTTTTACAAATAAGAAGGGGACCCAGAGACAGAAGGAGGGCCCAGAAAAGGAGAAGAAAAAGAGGAAGATGTGCTACAGGCACACCATGCTTAAGAATGCAAACATCATGTGCTACAAACATGCAGTCTCAAACAGAACGCAGGAGGTAGCGTGGACCGCCTCACTGGACTGTGTGTACACCTCGCCTTAATTTCAAGAAAGGGTCTTAATTCCTTGAAAACTAAGATCTGGCCTCCAGGGTACTTTTATCCTGACCACAGTTTTAGTTTTGGCCTTTATTTGGGGTAGATAGTTCAACTCAGTGCTATTAGTAATCAAAACCCTCAAGGTCTGGCCCAGGATTTAGCTCAGTGGTTCCGTCACCTGCCTTTTAAGTGCAAGGGTCTGGTTCGATTACAACTAATTTCATACAACAATGCTGGGCGTGGAGACTCACACACACCAGCAACCAGTACGCACCAGCAATCACATACCACCGTGCTGGGCCCAGTGGCTCTTGCTTATAATCCCAGCAGTTGGGAGGCAGAGGCAGGAGGGTTGCTGTGAGTTCAAGACTGAGCTCAGGGCCAGCCTGAACTACAAAAGTGAGACCCTGTCACAACAAAACAAAACAAAAAACCAAAGGTCCTAGGTAGATGTGGTAGTACAGCACCTTAGGTGAGGTAGGAGGGTCAATGGTCTCGCCCAGCCTGGATATCTACTAAGACTCTGTCTGAGAATATAAAGTATTGTAAAGAGCTGGAGCCAGTGTGGCAGGGCACATTTGCAATCCCAGCACTCAGAAGGCTGAGTCAGGAGGATCATTCTATAAGTTCAAAGGCCAAACTGCAATATATAAACAAGAGTCTCAAATCCTTTCCTCCTTAAAAAGGGTTAGGGGTGTAAGAGTCCAGGGTTCAATCCAAGGTGCCCCAACCAAGAGAAAGGTCCCAGACTGAGGGTGCAGGCCTCTAGTGTCTAACTCTGGGTCCCATAAAAAGTGAATGGGGATCTTCACTGAACACCTGCCGAAGGGCTGGGGATGTGGCTCAGCAGGGTCACATCTGCCTGACAAGTGCAAGATCCTGAGTTCAATTCTGGTACTGGGGAAAAAAATAAATGCCTAATAAAGGAGGGAGGGATCAGTATACACAAACAGCATTTACCTTCAGGATTACATTTTGTTTGACTAATAGTTTTAGTTTCTGAGCCTTTAAAACTTAAGATAAAGAGCTGTGCATGGTGATACACACCTAAAATCCTAGCACTCAGAAGGACCTGTCTTACAAAATTAAAAATAAAATGATACAACTCTGGATGAGAGGTAATCAGGGGCCTCACAGAACATTACAGTGACAAAGTGGCTCCGTTACCTCAGTCTGCAGGAGCAGCACGTGGAAGTTGGAGATGGATTGTCTATTAATGCCCAAGAATTCAAATTTGCTTGTCAGGGTATTTGCCAGTTCTCCGATCTGAAACTGATATAGGAAAACAAGGTCAACAAAAACAGAACTGGTACTACTTCCTGTCCTTACAGATGCTGGAAACGAGTGTGACCAGGTAACCC
>PVIR01041182.1:0-12895 GCA_004026965.1 Petromus typicus
TCCTCCTGCCTCTGCCTCCCGAGTGCTGGGATTACAGACGTGAGCCACCACGCCCGGCACTGTGGCATGTGGTACTGGTTGCTGCTGGGTGTGGGTCTCCACACCCAGTATTGTTATGTGGTTACCGGGGAATCGAACCCGGGCCCTTGCGCTTGCAAGACAGGCGCCGGAACCACTGAGCTAACTCCCCGGCCCCTTGTTATGCTGTTTCTTAATTTGCCTATAAATGTATCATTCCTTCTCTTTAGTATTGATTTGGTGAATATGTGACATGGGAATCTGTCTGCAAAATATTTTTAACAAAATTGGCTATTGGTGACAAATGACAAGAGCAAGACTAGAAAGTCAAGTCCCACACCATTGCTTCTCTTTAGCTTTATTTCCTCCATTACTATCCAGTCAAAATCAAAAGACACTGCACTTTTGTCCCATGTATTTCTAGAGTGTAATAGTGATCCCTGTCTAATATGGACTCTGGCTGAGGACAGAAGGCTAAAAGTAATATTAAAGCCACATGTTTAATAGACATTATGATGTTATGAAATTCTTCATGCACTGAATGGGATTTGTTCAATATCCTTCAGCAGTGAGGTAGATTGTGAGGTTCACAAGAGCATGCTGCCAAAGCTGACACTTTGAACAGTGGGACTTCAAACAGATAGAAATAACACTGGGCTCATAGGCTGGCTATTACTTTTTCTATTTTTTACTATACAACTGAACACTATAGATGAATGGCATAAAGCTATGCAGAATGAGGGACATGACACAAAAATCTAACAAATGCCAGGCAATGTATTTAACTATGATTTGGGATTTAAATAGGGTTTTCAATCCAGTTTTCCATTTTCAGATGTGCAATTTTAGGCAATAGATTTTTATTCATCATTGCTAACAAGAATAAGTTATTTTCGTTATTCATAGTTTCCTTTTGCATGTCACAATATTTGCAGACACAGAAGAAACACTGCTTAGAGAAAGGACAGTTTCCCTAGGGTTCATACTTCATTCCAAAGTCCCTAAAAAGAAATTTATTGTAGCAGGCAAACCACTTATAATTAAAGAGTGTTGACAGATCATTACTGACAGATCATTCGTCATGTTTATTTCAGTAAAAGTCCAAATAATATAAATAAGCAAATTATGAGCAATGTGTCATATATGATTATAATGGATTATGTTAATTCAATACTAGTACTCTTAATTAGAAGGAAGTATTTTATTAAGTGAGACGGATAACTGAAGTAAGTATTCCCAAATTAATATTTTTAAATACAAATTAGCCTTTCTTTTCATTTTATTTCATTGTGCTTGATCTTATTTTATTTTTATTGCTTTTATTTTTTGACAGCAAATGAGGGAGTAAATTTCTTTTAGGGTTTAGGTTTTACTTGAGAAGTATATTCTACAGTCAAAGAAAGCCTTATTCAAGTTTGTGTCTATAATTTCTTCAGAATGTGACTTTCATTCTCAGCTGATATCTATAATAGGTGGATGAAGACTACATCTCTAATAAGCTTCTTTTGAGAATTAAATGGTGGATATGACCCAATATTATCTGAAAATGGTAGATGCATTCATCACTCTCCCTGATTAAACTCCAGTCCTGTGTATACATAAAGCAATATTTACCAAAATCTCGGCCTCATTTTTCAGAGAAAGAGAAAAAGATCCTAAAATTCATATTAGAACCACTGAAGAATTTAACTGGCCAAACCAATTGAGCAAAAAGAACAAAGTTGATGAAATCACATTAACTAAATTTGAAATGTGATTGTATTAGAATAAAAACCTCCCTCTCAGCAAATGAAACATTTAATAAAGAAATTTCACAGATTGGGAGAATATAATTGCAAAATACGTATATGACAAATATCCAAAATATATAAAGAACTCAACTAATTAATAGAAAAAAAGCAATAACTCAATCAAAAGGTGAAGAGAACCTATACGGACACTTATCAAATGAATATACAAATAGCAAATAAACATGAAGAATCACTTTTTAATCACAGATGATTAGAAAAATTAAAACAAAGATGAAATATTACATAACAGTTGTTAAAATGAATTTCATCACAGCTACATATGTGCACCCATGTTTATAGCATCTAAGTTTGTGACGGCCAAATCTTGGAAACAACCCAAATGTTCATCAACTGGAGACTGGATAAAGAAGATGAGGTTCTTTTATAGAATGGAGTATTAACCTGCCATTAAAAATGGTAAGATTGAGTCATTCACACTCAAATGGATGTACCTGGAAGACGTCTTCATAAGTGAAATAAATAGGTCAGACATGTGTAAATATAGTATCTTTTCTCTGATATGAGAAAATGAAGTGTAAATGAGTTCCAGTATATATAGTTGATATTGTGAAACAGAAAATATTCAAGGAAAGAGAATGTAGGGGTAAATAGTGAGAGGAAAAAGAATGGGATAGTAATAAAGAAAGAAGGAAATAAAGCTTATGTACATAAGGGGTGGGAAGCTGTAAGCCGGGAGAAAGGGGGAAAATGATAATCAAGTCATGTCATATTCTGGTACAAACTCTCAATGTTGAATGTGATAATGATGTGTATTCATAATGTACTAATAAAGATTTAAATTTTAAAAAAAGAATAGATGTCATCAAAAAGACATAAAATGTATTGATAGGAGGTGAAGAACATAAAATCCTTGTTCGCTGCTGGTATGAATGGAAACTGATACAGCTATTCAGAAAACAGTATAGTATTTTCTAAAAGTAGAATTACTCTACAATCAAGTAATTTCATATCTAGGTATGAACCAAAGAGAATTAAAATCAGGATGCTGAAGAGACATGTATGTGATACCATCTTATATCCACGACAGTTCACATTAGATAATATATGAAAGCAACCTTGATTATCTATCTATTGTCAGACATATGACCAAAACCAGGTCATATAGACACAGGAATATTGTTCATCTTTATAAAAATGAGACTACCTATTATTTGTTGCAACATAAATGAGACTGAATGATACTATACTGAGATGAGCCAAGCACAGAAAAACAATGAGGCTATCATCTTACTTACACGTGTCCTTTAAAAATATTAGCTTGAAAGAGGAAAGAATACAATGATAAATGCTAGAGAATGAGCGAGGTAGATGGGAGTAGAGATATTTTTAAACGGTACAAGATTTCAGGCAAAAGCAATATTCATTGATCTACTGCAATGAGCAATGAATAAAACATGCGTTATAAAGAATGCATTGTATCTTCATTTTCTCAATAAAGTTTTGAGAAAAAAATGCATTGCATTTTTCAGAATTATTCAAAGTCGCATTTAATTATTTTTTCTATCAAATATTAAATATGCAAGATGATGGACTTGTTAATTAGCCTGATTTAATTATTCCACACTGTAAACATATATCAAAGCATCATATTGTACAGAAAAAATTATAACAATGGTCTCTGAAGTAGAATTGTTCAACTTGTAATATTTTATTGTGTAATCTTATGAAAGCAATATACAGTTTAAAGGTGTATTTTGAGTTTTGATCTTTGCTCATACTAGCACTATGAAGTAGAGTACTATCTTGGAATTGAGGCCAATGGCAACAATCCACAGGCTCTATCTAGCAACATAATCACAAAGTTAGAAAAGAGTTATCTTACGAACTGTGATACTGAACTACAATATTCAGTAAGTTAGAAATATAACACCTCTGTAGACTTACCGTATTTTAAATTTAAAATGGTTTTAGTTGGGTGTGGTGATGTATAACAGTAATCCTGTACCTCTGGGAGGGTGAGCAAGGAGAATAGCAAACTCATGCTCAACCTGGAGAGATTAGTCTAGTATAAATGTCCAACACTCGGGGCCAATGATTTAGCTCAATGGTTTTGGCACCTGTTTTGCAAGGGCAAGGACCCGGGTTCGATTCCCTGGTGACCACATACAATACTGGATGTGGAGACTCACGCCCAGCAGCAGTCAGTACCACATACCACAGTGCCGGGCATGGTGGCTCATGCCTGTAATCCCAGCACTCGGGAGTCAGAGGCAGGAGGATTGCTGTGATGTGAGTTGGAGGCTGAGCTCAGAGCCAGCCTGAACCACAAAAGTGAGACCCTGTCTCGAAAAAAAAAAAAAAAAAGAAAAAGAAAATGTCCAACACCTTGACGTCCATACTCACAACAAGAAAATAAAATAAAATGTATTGAGATAAACACTATACCAGTTTGGTGAATAATTTTATAATTAAAAACAAATTTAAAAAATTATGGTGAACTCTTTAAATATTTATGAAAAAATCATAATGGTTAAAATCAAACAAAATACCATCAAACTAATTGAATAGGAGGGTGACTCTTGGGTTGCTTTGTTTTCTCACACATTGATTTGCTTTTAAACAAAGTTATTTTGCATAGATCTGAAGACTAGAAATCTGAAATCATAATGCCAGTATGTTTGGATTGTAGTTAAGAGCCTCATCTCTATTGCAGACAGCAGTATTCTCTTTGTATCTCCACATGTCAGAAAAGATAAAAAAATCTCTGGGTGCTTCTGGGATAAGGATGCTCTTATTTTTCAGGAGGGTTCCAACCTCATAAACGAAAAGTCACAGATTTTAACATCATCATGTAAAGGGTTAAAATTATACCCTATGAATTATGGGAAGACAGAAAGATTATTTTTCTGTCTACAGCTGTCTTATAAGTTAATTTTATCAGTCTCACATGAGATTATTTTATTGTTGTTTGTGTTTTCTATACCCATTGAAAAATTCTGTCTTGGAGCCAGGGATATAGCTCAGTGGTTCTGGTGCCTGTCTTGCAAGCGCAAGGACCCGGGTTTGATCCCCTGTAACCACATAACAATACTGGGCGTGGAGACTCACCCCAGCAGCAACCAGTACCACATACCACAGTGCCGGGCGTGGTGGATCATGCGTGTAATCCCAGCATTTGGGAGGCAGAGGCAGGAGGATTGCTGTGATGTGAGTTTGAGGCTGTGCTCAGGGCCAGCCTGAACCACAAAGCGAGACCCTGTCTCAAAAAACCTAAAAAAAAAAAAAAGAAAAGTTCTGTCTAAAGGTCATAGGATTTGGCTTTTGGTATAGAACTGGTTTCCTTTCCTGTTTTTCTTCATCAATACATGTTGATTGATGCAATCATGAATAAAATATATGGTAGTAATATCAGAAAAAATGTAGAAAGTGATGAAGAGTTGGGTAGAAACCACACAGAAAAAAATACATTGCCTAAAACTATCTTTATTTCCATTCATCACAGAGTTCAAGAATAATGTTAAAGAGAATAATAAATGAAAAATACAAGAAAAAATGAAAGCTAGAAAGTTTAAAATAACAGAAAGGAGAGAAGAGAAAAAGCTGTGCCAAGTGAGAAAAGAGACTAGTATTTCATTTATGTAGGTCAAAGGTGAAACCCAGGTGAAATAAGTAACCCAGTGCATATCTACCTTCACAGCACTGTTTTCATCAAACATTCACTGGTTTGGCCACCCATGCAATCTGTCCTTTAAAAACTGTTTCTGTCAGTGGAGATGATATTTTTTGTTCTTTTACACTTTGGCCCTATGCCTCAGTAATGATAAGAATCATTTTATTGTTCCCAAGTGCTGTTATCTCTAGGACTAAATTCCCATCTTCTTCTTTTGAAAATAAAATTTTACAGATGTCCTGTTGAATGTAACTATTTGCTATTCTTATTCAAAAATTCAGCAAAGCTTTTAATCCTACATGAGAGTGCAGCTCATGGTTTGTTCTAAGAAAGAAAGGAAGACTTGATCTGTTGTAATGGATTTGCTAAAAGCACCAGAGGGTAATTGAATTCCATGCATGCCGTGGAATCATTTAGATTTTGCTCTGAAATACAGATGTAGCTACATTGGTAATACTGTTTTCCCTCAGGCCTTTACCGATGCAGGTTGCTATAGGTAGTTTGATACTAACATTCTCAATTAATATTTTTGACATGATCTTTATATTATTTACAAATTTACTAAGGCAAGTGTGGACTATTTTACTAAATGTGGCAATGCATTTCTCTTGATATTTTTTCCTTTTGTTTATTTCCTGATAATTCAGTTTTAGACTAATGACCCCAAAATAGCAATCAAGGAGATACTAACCATTTCGTATATTCAGTAAATGTAGTGACTATGACAGAATTCTTACCTACTGCCTTAGTTTTTATGATTAGTCACTATGTACTTATTATGTATATAGGAATTGAAGTAGCATGCTAGTGCTTAAAAGTAATATCTAAAAATTATTTTGGCATTAATAACATTACTTCTATTAAATCTTACCTATTTTGAAGCATAATTCAAACTTTTTGAGACAAATTTCTGGCTTATATTATGAGAAAGATAAAACAGCATGTTATCCAGATTTCTCAACTGGCATGGATTAATGAACCTGCAAAACCCCACTACAGATTTCCTCAATTAACAGAAAAAATGTGCATATTTACTCATAGCATTTTGGATGTGCTGGACAAGATTCTATATAAATGATATGAAGTATGATGTGCTTTTGAAGAGAGCTGTATGTGAGAAAAAAGGGCTTGCTCTATCTTTATTCACTTGAAATAAGTCAACATTTTTCAGTTTTTCCCTTGCTTTCAACTTCTGGATGTTCAACTTGACATTAGCAGATATTAATGCCAAGAATACAGTATGGAGTCATTTTGAGAAAGAGGATAATGGCTGAACTTGCAGCTTGATATGACTATCTCCTCGTATCATTGAGAGAGTATAGTTGTGAGCTGTCTACGTGGAGACAGACATTTTTGATACGAATTTACCTTTCCTGGTGAATATGTTTCTGCCTGTGGTACCATCAATGTACTTGCAGAACTTTCCTGAGTCATCATGAAACCTGTACATATATTACACAAATGTTCCACAGAAAAGGAGGAGATCTCATCCTGCTTACTCATTTTCCAAAGTACCATAATAGAAAAATAAGGTAAAATGTGACAGAGACTATGGAAGATTCAGTATGGTGCTCTTGGACAATGACATATTTTAAATTTGTAATTTTTAACATGAATATTCAACATATGCTATGAATCAATTACAAATATATGATGTCATTTGTTTCATAGAAATAAGGCACAAAGCATCATCACAATACTTAGAAAAACAAATGTTTTCACTATTACCAGCAATAACATATGCATACAAATAGAGTGTCAGGTCCACTCCAAAATAGGAACACATCCACAAGACTTTTTCTGATAAAGTGAAAGATAAAAATGCTACAGTTTTATTAATGTTCCAGCATGCCCATTAATAGAAAAACAAAAATATTATTCTATTGCCTTATTTATCTTGATTATTGAAAGAAAACAAAATAGATACTATATAGTGGGGTCAAAGCAGACATTTTTTTGTTTGTTTATTTGTTCGCTCATTTGTTTTCTGAGACAGGGTCTTGCTTTGTTGTTCAGCTTGGCACTGAGCTCACTGTGTAGCCCAGGCAAGCTTCAAACTCACAGCAATCCTCCTGCCCCTTCTCCCGAGTACTGGGATTACAAGCTTGAGCCACTACGTCAGGCACTGTGGTATGTGGTACTGATTGCTAGTGGGCATGAGTGTTCACATCCAACATTTTTGTACGTGGTTAACAGGGATAAAACCTGGGCCCTTGTGCTTGCAAGGTGGACACCAGAACCACTGAGCTAAATCCCTGACCTAAAGCAGACATGTATTGAGTGTGAAATTCAGTGATATGCTGGAGGACTGGGACTTGTGGAAAGAGGCTGTGGAAAGATGGTGGGAGACATGGCAAGCCAATACAGGAAAATGTTCTAAGGACATTGATATCTGGGGAATAAATATCCATGTGGCTAGTTCAAATTAAACAACCATAATCAAACTGAGAACAAAGGAAACATTGAGTAACTGATAGAAATTTGAAATTATAAGTTCCAGTTAGAATGTTATGTTCAGTTACAGAAATGAAGACTGTGGAACCCAAGTATGTTTTACTTTCTTTGTTTTACATTATCTGTGTGTGTATGCTTCTGAATACCATATGTGCATAAAATTATACATATATGTATGTATAATTATATAAGCATATGTATATAATCATACATATATACATTTTTATAAATTCATATCTGTATACATATTTGTATATATATAGGTATGTATACATATATGCATATATACCTATATAATTATATATGTATATATAATTATACATGCATATATGTATATATATGTATATATATATAATCTGTATAATAAAGCAGAATAAACCAGAATAATGCAATTTATGATGCCTGTCTTTGTCTTCTTTTTTGCCTATTATGTTCCATAGTTCACTTTAGAAAAATGTGTTATTTCATCCTAAAATTTTAAACTACTCAAGTTTTGTGATTAATGTAGAAGAGGAAGAAGCATTATCCAATAACTGTTAAAGTCTCCTGGAAGTTTAAATTTTTCATGCTGAAGGAAGAAAATGTCAGAAATAGTTAAGCAATTTTTTGCTGTTTTAACAGTGATAAATATAGGCAAATGAGTGTATATAAATATTGAATTGTCAGAGATAGACCATGCCCGGTTGTGTCTTATCAACATACTTCACATGCTTTGTGCTTTCTTTTGCCCCACAGGGTATATATTGAAACTATATTTCTAAAATTTCATTCACAACAGTCTTAAAGGTCAATAAAAAGATTCCACATGGTATTTGGAAGGTAAAAGAAAAGGAGAAGCTATTATTTTTAGCAGCACCATGAGAAGACTCTGAAAATTTCAAATGTGGGTTATGGTAATGAGCACCTATTAATAATTTGCTTTACTTTTGCAAGCAGCAAAGATCATCATCAGTGGTTCCCCATGGCTTTTGTATTTTCAGAGCTCCTGAAAGCCAAGAGTGTTATGCCTTTGATTTTAGCTCTCCAGCACTTTCAGTGATTCATACTCCAATTATCTGTATCCAATGCCTTTTACTTGGAATGGTTAGTGATGTCTCTCATGACAATTTCTAATGGATAAAGACATAGATTTTTATTTTTTGTGTGCTGAATAAAAAGTGTTTTGAAGTTATGAATGAAAGTCACTGCATTAAATCAAAATTGCAGTTGAACACTGTAAAACAAGGACACATTAAGGACCAAAACACTATGTAAAACTTTCAACACATTTTTTTTAAACATCAGAGCATGCTATTGCTTCATTATTTCAGCAAAATAAGAATTTAATTGGTTGTCATATTTTATGAAAAAAAAAATTTTACATTGGAATCTCATTCCATTCAATGAAAATTAAGTGTTAACTTTGAGAAAGATATACCTTAAATTGGACCAGATGTTATCAACAGCTATAATAGGCTGTCAATGAACATTTCTTACCTTATTTTCTCTGTACAATGTACGCACAATTATTAAGATGTTGGACTCATTGCCCAAAGTTGTGTCAACTTTTGTTCTCTGTCTTCTCCTTCTATCTCTGTCTGCCTTCCAAAACTCCCCAGGTTCCCAATATAATTTGACCAAGTAAAATGCATGTATAATTTATGTTCATCTAGTATCCTTTTGTACATTGCCCTTCTTTGCATGCCTTTGAATTATTCATTTCTGTATATCAATATATTCACATATATTATAATGTGAACTTTGAATAATTTAAGGGTAACTAGAAAATGTATTGCTCAAATGATATTTTATTCTTAACTTTGAGTTTAATAATTTGGATTGGGTAATAATTCAACACCATTATAATTTTTTTTACTATAACTGCATACAAGATATAGATTTTTGAACTCTTGATAAGAAATAAAAATTTATTTGCTTGACAGGGGAGTGCACTAGAATTCTTTAGATCATAAATACACTTATATTTGAACCTTGCACTGGAGTGTTCAGTGTAACTCTGTTAATAACCTAGAAAGTTTGTAGATATTAATACAAACACAAGCATCCTTAAGCACAAGTAAAGGATTTTGTTAGTTACAGTACAACTGGAAATATGAACATCAGTATATTTGAGTCCTGTACCTCTTGTCCAGCATTCCATAATGACAAAACAGATCAGACCAGAAAGATATTGCCATGTGATGTGTAACGTTGTAAAAAGCAAGCTTGAACTTAAGGAGTTTGCATCTTATTTTTCTATGGGCAGTGAAGACACTGTTTTAGTCATATTTTTGTTACTGAAAGAGTACATGACATTCAGAACTTAGTGAAGTTCTTAATGGAATTTATTTTGACTTGCAGTTTCAGAGATTTCAGTCCATGGTTGGTGGGCTCCAGAGTAGAAATTACATGGTACAAGGACCAGGAGCAGGAAAGATGCTTATGTGATGACAGCAAAAAAGGAGAGAAAGAAGGAGGAAGCCAAGTAAGAAAGTCCACCATTCCAGGTCATTTCAATAATGAATACATCTTGCACATTTGACATAGTGTCATCATAATCCAATCAATATTTAAACTTGCAAGGCAATTGAGTGACACCCCAGATCTAAATCATAGCACTGTGCCCCTGGCCTCCAAAGGATGTGTGAACATGATCTTATATAAAATTATTTTATTCATGTCTGAGAGTCACCAAACTTTTAACAGCTCCAGCACTGGTGAAAATTCCAAACCACATGTTGTTTAGAGATACACAGTGAGCTCTTTACTGTGAACTCCTGTAATTTTTTTTTAAAGACAACTTAACTATCACAGACATACAATGACACAAGATAAACACTCTGATTCCAAAAATGAGAAATAGGGGAATAGAAATTAGAACAGAGCAAGACCAAAACATAGCAGAGCAGACACTGAATCCTATAGTTCTAAGTTCAGCAACTGGGTCAAGTTGCAAGGAAATGTGAGCTCCAGATGGTCTGGGCAGCTCCCTCCTTACAGCATTGCTAGCTGTAGCTTTCATGGCTTTTTCCTTAGTGCAGTCCCTTGTACTACCTGTGGCTTTCCACAGCAGATGATTCATGTTCTTGATGTCTTCAAATTCCTGAGTTCTTTACTACACTTCAGACTACATTAACAGTTTTCCATAGTGCTGTTTGTTAAAAAAAATTCAGATCTTTATTGGCATGTTATGAATACATGGTGCTCTTTTAAAAAGACACTGCCTGAACTCCCAGGCCTTCTTAAAAATAGGTGGAAGATAACATCAAAATCTGTCAACAGCTTAAGTGACAGTAAAGCTCCCTTCACTCATGGCCTCAGAATGTCTAGAGGATTAACACAGAACCAAATCCTAGAGAACCATTTCTCCAGTTTGTCCTTCTTAAGTGAGTCCAGGGTTTTTCTCACCATAAATATTCACAGTTTTGACATTTTGAGCATGTAATAAGTGGTTTTGTGGATTTTTGAGATGCCCTCAAAGCATCACTTATTGATCGGATGCAAAGTCCTTGGAATAACTTTTTCAGTGACCAGGATCTTATGTGATTCAACTCTCGAGGCACTTTCTTTCTGGGAAGCTACACACATTTAAAGAGTTCCTTTCCCTTCTGATAATAACTAATAAACATATCCATATTCCAGCCTGAATATTAGGCTTCCTTAAAATTCTTTCTACTAGAATAATTAGTCAGTGATCCTTAAACTCAATCTTATATAATCTTGGGACTTGAGAAAAAATATAGACAAAATTTCTGCCAGAGTGGCATGCAGATGATTTTTCAGTTCAAATGCAATGTGTCTTCATTTCCAATTGAAATCTCCTATGCATGGTCTTTACCATCTGCATTTCTGTCAAGGTTCTGGTCTTTTGAAGTTTCATCAAAATCCCATCAAGCTTGGATTACAATATTCTAGGGCTTCACTAGCCACCATCTCAGTTTCTATTTCAACTCCTCCCACAAATGTCCCAAAGGCTTCTGGATTATGCGGTCAGGAGTACCAATGATACCAAACCCACTGTTGGTATTGAAATTTGTCGTACTCACTTTTTACATGGCTAGCACAGAAAATAAGATACCCACAATTAAAAAAGAAAAAGGTTTATTTTGGATCACAGTTTCAGAACATTTAGGTGCCAGAGTGGGAGATGAAGCATTCCAGGTCACTAGCCTATTGACTTGATTCCAATTGTGCCCCACCTACTGACAGCTCACTTTGTACATTCACTGCAGTGATCCACAATGTAATAACCATTTCAACATGGTGGGTCAGAAAAGAATGAGAGAAAAAAAAGGTTAGGAAAAATAAGGATTACAAGGAGAGTTGAGGTGCCCTAAATCTAACTGAATGATCTGACCTAAAATGTAAGGACTTAATTCAGTGTGAAATGAACACTGTCAATTTTGTGGGACAGATGCAGGTATGAACCAAAGAGTAAGAAGGTCAGTAAAGAAGTCTGGTGAGCAGTTAGGCAGTGATACAAGAAGGAAGAGAAGAGGTGAGTTAAAAGTCAAACCCATGTATTCAGGTGTTAGTGAGCAGTTGAATCAAAAACAAAGAACAGACTGTTGTCAAAGGTCGGAGAAGTCACACATGTAGAAACCAAAAAAAATCAGTAAAAAAGAATGAAATATAGTTAACCAGGGATAATTACACAAGAAGAGAGACAACTACTTTTTTTTTTTTTATTATCTTTATTGGTACATTAAATATACACATCATGATTGCACTCCATAATGGGGATTTGTACCAGTATAAGACACAACTTAATTCTCATTTTTTCCCATAGCCCCACCTACCCTACCACCCCCCCATATATATAACATTTGTTTCCTTACTTTTTTGTTACAATCTCAACATTGTCCCCTTTCACCTTATTTTACATTGAGCATTTTCTATTTCACAATATATAACGTACAATGCTAGGACTCATTTACATCTTCATTTTCTCATACCAGAGAAAAGATGCGATATGTATCTATCTGTGACCTATTTATTTCACTTATGAGGATATCCTCAAGGT
>PVIR01041183.1:0-11790 GCA_004026965.1 Petromus typicus
TGCACTTTAAATTCTTACAAATTGAGGAAGAGGAGAGGCGAGGAAGAAGGAGAAATAAAAATAATTAAGATGTGTTATGTACATGCACCAACTCCCCATGAAATCATGACTGCAAACGTGTACTAATGAAAATTTAAATTTAAACAAATTCTTAGGACTTGACTATATCATGACCTGCAAGAAAACATGATTTTATTACCTAGAGTAAAAAATAACGAAACTTCCAATTTGGAATTTAAAATTAATGAGATATTAGCCAGGTGTGGAGTTGCACACCTACAATCCCAGCACTCGGGAGGCTGAGGCAGGAGGACTGCTGGGAGTTCAAGGACAGTCTGGGCTACATAGTGACTAAAAGGCCAGCTTGAACTACGTAATGAGACCCTGGCTCAATAGATAGATATGTAGATGGATAGGTATTAATGAAATGTTAATCTATTGCATAAAAAATTAAATGTCTATTTTTAGAAAAATTAAGACTAACTCTCAACTCTGTTAACATACCACAACATATCAATCACTACTATGTCTATGAGCTTCCTGAGCACATAAGCAGTTAATAACCCAGTTTATTAAATATAAACTACATAGGTAGTTATAACTAATAAACGGCATCCTTGGATAAAATGTACTTAAAATATAGGCTGGAAGTTAGTTTTAGAGTTCGATGCACTTAAAAGATACTAAATACTGCCAGCGTAAAATTAATGAGATATTAGCCAGGTGTGGAGGTGCATGCCTATAATCCCAGCACTCGGGAGGCTGAGGCAGGAGGTTTGCTGTGAGCTCAAAGCTAGCCTGGGCTACATAGTGAGTTCTGGGTCAGCTTGAACTACAAAGCAAGACCTTGTCTCAAAAAACTAAAAGAAAAAAAAAGATAATAAGTACTGAAAAGAAAGGTGAATTGAAATGCAGGAGTGGACAGAAAATAATGCAATATGAGAGGTAGAAAGGCCTGGTATATTATAAAAGAAAACTGATGATGCTAAATGGAAAACTGGTAAGTTTCAGTTAAGTAACTTTTTCCTGAAAATAAAGTATGTGATCAAAGCCAGGGGTGGTGTTATATACCTGTAATACCAACACTTTGGGAGGCAAAAGCAGGAGGATTTCAAATACAAGACCAGTCTTGGCAACTTAGTGACTTTGTCTCAAAATAAAAAAATAGAAAAGGCTAGGGTTTTGGAGTTTAATTTCCAATACAATAAAAAAAGAAATATGATCACAGAAAATACAGGAAACTGCCCTAAAGAGGCTAATGCAGGAAGTCCTTGAGTTTAAGGACAGCCTTGACAACACAGTAACAGACTTTTGTTTTTTAAGACAGGTTTTCGCTTTTGTGGTTCAGGCTGGCCCTAAGCTCAGCCTCAAACTCACATCACAATCCTCCTGCCTCTGCCTCCCGAGTGCTGGGATTACAGGCGTGAGCCACCACGCCCGGCACTGTGGTATGTGGTACTGGTTGCTGCTGGGTGTGGGTCTCCACACCCAGTATTGTTATGTGGTTACCGGGGAATTGAACCCGGGTTCTTGCACTTGCAAGACAGGTGTTGGAACCACTGACCTAACTCCCCGGCCCAAGCTTAAAAATCTTATAATTCAATTCTGAGTACAATTGATAAAATGAGACTACTCAAATCCTGTTATTCAGAAATCTACCTCTGTCAAATAATTTATATTTGGAAACATTTTAAGTAAAGATTTTACTATTATGCAAGATGTTGGAGAATGGTCTGGAGTGGTAACATAGTTGCTTCTCAGGCAAACAAGCTGCACATAACTAAAAACGATTATTTAGTAGTAATATAGAGTAGAAAAGGCTGCACACAAATGTATTTTCTACCCATAATGGCAAATTCTTAAAAATTTTATTGGTACTTTTAAAAATAACTTTTATTTTATTTTATACCATTCTCTCCTCTCCTTATATACAAAAGCTTGTCTCCCTATTTTCCTATTTTCACTTTTCTTCTCTTTTGACATACATAATGATCACCTTCATCATAGGAATTTGTACCTCTACATAATATATATTAATTCTTTTCCCCCCATACATCTCCCTTCCTTTTAATCCGTCTAGCTCCCTCTTTACTAAATTTTGTCTCTATTGTTCTCCTTCCATTCTTCTGTTTTAGCCCTATTCCCTCCTCTTTTCTTCCCCCTTCTTGTTCCCCTTCCCACTTCCCAATATCTAACCATTTTGCCCTTACTTACCCTGGAGTTTCTCACACGAGAGAAACAATGTGATATTCCAATTCATTTCACTCAAAATTATGTTCACAAGATGCCACGATGGCAACTTTATTAACAAATGTACACGAAGATAGTAATTGGACTTCTACAATAAAAGAAGGCTGGCAAGTATTTTAATCATTATGACTTAATCCACTGTGGAATTTCAATTATGAAATGTTTTTTAGTGACCATGAGATGAAAATCCTCCCGTAAGTCAGTCTCAGAAAAACAGGACAGACAGGGCTGGGGATGTAGCTCAGGGGCGCCCACCTGCCTGGCAAGCACAAGGTCCTGAGTCTGATCCCTGGCACCTGGACCACCACCCTGGCAGGGGTGGTATAAAGGAAGAAAAACAGGACAGAAGAGAGACAGATCAGCTCTCCTCAGGATCATGCTATTCCTCTTACCAGATTGATCAGCCTTCTCATTGCATGTTCATGAGAGCAAACACATTCACAGGGATCGAACCCTCCTTCTGCCATGACTGCCCAGCTTGATTGTGCTTGGCTGCTGAAATCTATAAGGAAGGAAAATACAGTGTAAGACTCCTGTTCAGTTCGATCCCCGGTACAAAAACAAAGACTCCTGTTTAGTTACTCTTTCTCTTGAGCTATGAAAAATTCATGTATTGTATAGGCTCTTAACATTTCTCTTAGCTATGTATTTTCATATAGTACCCATGAATTTGTTGACCTCCTATGAAACATAAATTTACCAAGTGAATTATAACCCTTTCTGCTGTCAAACCAGTTTCTGACAAATGCCCAAATGTCCTCAGATGCTATTAACAGGCCCCACTTGTGATGAAGAGCGAGTGGGAAAGCAGGTAAGCAAAGCACTATGAGTAAACCGATTTCCTCTCCAGCGCAATTTTTTTTTTCAGTACCAGGGATTGAATTCAGGACCTTGCACTTGTGAGGCAAGCACCAGAACCACTGAACTAAATCCCTGGCCTCCTCCCCAGGGCAATTTTTAAGCCAAAGTGAAGGGAGAAAGATGTACAGTGAGAACAAAGAGGTCAGCAGCCAGGGCCACATAAAGTCTGCCCTGTACCCCACAATGCGAACAGAACCCAGGATTTTCACACTGAGCTACATTACCAGCTTTTTTTTTTTTTTGAGACAGGATATCACTGCTGCTAACCTGTCTAAAGTGGGCTTGAACTTGTGACCCTCCTGCCTCTGCTTCCGGAGCGCAAAAATTACATATGTGCATCACTGCATCCAGCTTACACACACAGATCTCACTGAGGATTGGGTCTTTATCCAAGGCGGAGTGTGAAGCCCATAAAGTGTTTTATCTGGATGTTTTCTAAAAAGATCCCCTTGGCTACACTGTGGGAAACCTTCAGGGAAGGCAGGGGAGACACAGGGAACCTAGTTAAAATGTTCAACTGGTCAGTGGTAATGACACATCTGCAGAAATAAATTAAGGGCTGAGGATGCGACCCAGTAGCAGGACAACTGTATGTTTCCCAGAATCACAAACACAAAAGACAAAGCATGTATGTGAGTGTGTATATTAGGGCTAATTTCTTTAACTTACAGAAAACGCTAATAATGAAGCAATGAACATGAAAGCAAGATGTAGTTCAGAGGTAGAGTGCTTGACTCATGGAAAAGAACCTAGATTCAATTCTCAGTACTGTACAAAAAGAAAGAGAAAAGATCACATGCACAGGAAAATACAAAGTCAAGGAAGGGCTTGGGATTTAGCTCGGTGGTGCCGCACCTACCTCACAAGTGCAAGGTCCCGAGTTTAGTCCCCAGTGGTGCCAAAACCAAACCAAACCTCCAAAAAATTGACCAAAAAAAGAAGCAAACCAAAAATGGCAATGCAAATCAAACTAAAATTTCACTTAGCCAGGCATGGTGGCTCAAACCTGCGATCCCAGGACCCCAGAGGCTAGAGGGAGGACTGCTGAGTTTGAGTCCAGCATGGCTACCCAGTGAGTTCCAGGCCAGCCTGCACTACACAGTGAGACAGTCTCAAAAAACAGACAAACAAGAAAATTATAATAGGGAGGAGCAGGGAAGGGAAGGAGAGAAATGGAAGGAAGGGCAACACAAGTTCTGATGGCCTCAGCTGGGAGGCCGAACCCACCAGCTCGAAACCCCACATCTAAACGCTGACCAGCTCGCAGTCTTGCTTGAGGGCGCTCTGCGTCCCCGCACATTCTGTTTAATGGATTACCCTTTCTGGTAAGGAACAGAGTACACGTATCTAACAGAGGAAACCCCAGCAGAGTAGATACAAGCTGCCTGTGAAGGGAGGTAAGAGTCACCGGCTTCTCAGCCACACCAGGACTGCGCCAGTGCTGACAGAATCAGGCACCCACCACTAGCACTGAGCAGTCCTCCTCCCCGCTGCATCCACTGGACAGTGAAGTGTTGGTTCAGTTAAAACATATTTTACTGAGGTTTTTTTTTTTTTTTTTTAAGTGTGAATAGCGGGCTATGAATTCAGCTCAGTGGTTCCGGCGCCTGTCTTGCAAGCGCAAGGGCTGGGGTTCGATCCCCGGTAACCACATACAATACTGGGCATGGTGACTAACACCCACCAGCAATCAGTACCACATACCACAGTGACGGGCGTGGTGGCTCACGCCTGTAATCCCAGTACTCGGAGGCAGAGGCAGGGGGATTGCTGTGATTTGAGTTTGAGGCTGAGCTCCGAGCCAGCCTCAACTACAAAGCGAGATCCTGTCTCAACAAAAAAAGAAACTGAAATTTTACCTCCTTTACTCAAAACACAGCTTCTTTTTTCTAATTATCTTTATTGGTACATTATGAATACACATGATAATCGCATTCAACATTAAGAGTTTGTACCAGAATATGACATGACTTGATTCTCATTTTTTCCCTTTTTCCCCTACGCTGCATCCCCCACCCCCTATACACACAATCTTTGTTTTCTTTTTTCTTTATTACCACATTTGTTTTCCCTTCATTATTTACCCTTACACTGTCTTTCCTTTTAAATATTTTCTACATTACCATATCAACTATATATACTATAACTCATTTACAACTTCATTTTCTCATACAAGAGAAAAGATACGATATTTACACATGTGACCTATTTATTTTGCTTATGAGGATGTCCTCAAGGCACACCCATTTGAGTATGAATGACTCAATCTTATTGTTTTTAATGGCAGAGTAATACTCCATTCTATAAAAGAACCACACCTTCTTTATCCAGTCTCGGTTGATGGACATCTGGGTTGTTTCCAAGACTTAGCAATCACAAACTGAGGTGCTATAAACATGGGTGTACATATGTCACTGTGAAATGATTCTTTTAATTCCTTTGTGAATATGCCTAGCAGAGCAATGGCTGGGTCAAATGGGACCTCCAATCCTAGTTTTTTGAGGAATCTCCACAGAGGTTGTACGAGTCTACATTCCCACCAGCAATGGAGAAGGGTTACCTTTTCTTCTCAGCCTCGCCAACATTTGTTGGCTAACTCTGAAATGGCAGCCATTCTTTGTGGAGTTAGATGAAACTTCAGTGTTGTTTTCATCGGCATCTCTCGAATGACTGATGATGTTGAGCATTTCTTCATTTACTTCTTAGCTGCTCTTACTTCTTCCTCTGAAAAGTATCTATTCATTTCAGATGCCCATTTTTGAATTGGGTCTTTAAATTTGGGTGGGCTGATTTTTTTAAGCTCTTTATATATTCTAGATAGTAGCCCTTTGTCTGAGGAACAGGTAGTAAAGATTTTTTCCCACATTGCTGGCTGCCTTTTCGCTCTGTTGGTGGTTTCCTTTGCTGTGCAGAAGCTTTTTAAAAGAATGAGGTCCCGGGCCGGGGATATAGCTCAGTGGTTCCGGCGCCTGTCTTGCAAGCGCAAGGACCAGGGTTCAATCCCCGGTAACCACATAACAATACTGGGTGTGGAGACTCACCCCAGGGGCAACCAGTACCACATACCAGTGCCGGGCGTGGTGGCTCATGCCTGTAATCCCAGCACTCGGGAGGCAGAGGCAGGAGGATTGCTGTGATGTGAGTTTGAGGCTCAGCTCAGGGCCAGCCTGAACCACAAAGCGAGACCCTGTCTCAAAAAAAGAACCTTAAAAAAAAAAAGAATGAGGTCCCATTTGTTGATTTCTTCTGCCAGTTCCTGTGCTACAGAGGTTTTGTTCAAGAAGTCTTTCCCTAAACCAAAGTCTTCAAGAGTTTTACCCAACCTATTTCTCAGCAGGTTCAGAGTGTCTGTTTTAATATTTAGGTCTCTTATCCACTTTGATTTTAGCTTGGTACATGGTGAAAGAGCTAGGTCTAGTTTTAGTCTTTGGCAAGTTAAAGCCCAGTTTTTCCAGCACCATTTGTTAAAGAGGCTATCTTTTCTCCATTGGGGATTTTTGGCTTTGTCAAAGATGAGGTAGCTCAGTGTATCTGGAGCAGTTTCTGGATCTTCTAATCTATTCCATTGATCCTCAGGTCTGTATACAGGCCCAGAGTAAATCAAACTGGCCATGAGTTGACAATAAAGTTGAGTGACAGGACTACACAGTTCTTATACTTCTCAACATTTTTATATTTCTAAAGTTTCTGTGATATTTTTATGCAAACTTTCCTAATTAATATTTATAACAACAATCTGAATCTAGGTGTATTAACACCTTTTATATATTAATACTTTTTATGGGGCATTAAACTAAAGATCTCAAAGCCATTCATGCCCAATTTCTATCAAAGAAAGGCAACAAAATAACACTGTCTGAAAGCTAAGAACTCAAAAATGTTTCCCCTAATTCTGCAGATCCAGCTAATTTTCTCTCTTCTCTACAACAAACAAAACCTTTCCTGATGGTTTGGCAATAATAAATCAGTTAAGTCCCTTTGTTTCTTTATGTGGTAAGGGAATTTTTCAAAGCTTAACCAATTTATCATCAGTAACTAGACCTTAAATACTCCAGTATAGCCAGGCATGCCTGTGAACTCAGCAGTCTGGGATACTAAAGGAGGCAGACTTCATGTTTCCATCCAGCATGGGTAATTTAGCAAGACTTTGCCTTAAAATAAAAATGGATTGAAGATGTAGTTCAATGCTAAGTTCCTGAGTTCAATCCCCAGTATGCAAAAAGCACAACCACAGTAACAAAAAAACTCCAGTTCATGCTAGGTGTTAAAACAATTTCACCTTTAAGTGAAATTTAATTGCCAAATTTAATTGCTAACTTACTGGAAAGGGTTAAAAAAGAGATATACAATGTGATTTTTTTTTTTTGAGACAGGGTCTCGCTTTTTTGTGGTTCAGGCTGGCCCTGAGCTCAGCTTCAAACTCACATCACAATCCTCCTGCCTCTGCCTCCCGAGTGCTGGGATTACAGGCGTGAGCCACCACGCCTGGCACTGTGGTATGTGGTACTGGTTGCTGCTGGGTGTGGGTCTCCACACCCAGTATTGTTATGTGGTTACCGGGGAATCGAACCCGGGCCCTTGCACTTGCAAGACAGGCGCCAGAACCACTGAGCTAACTCCCCGGCCTACAATGTGATTTTTATAGAGTTGTAGAATTACGCTTATAGGTAAGACTGGATTCCTTAAAAGTAGCTCACAATTAGGCCAAACACTTAGGAGCAAATGATGACAACAGCAAAGTTATCAGAGATATTATACACGTACTGTAACTTCCTTTTGTTGTTGTTTTTTTTTGTTTTTTGTTTTTTCAGACAGGGTCTCCCTTTTATAGTTCCAGCTGGCCCTAAACTCACTATGTAGTCCAGGCTAGCCTTGAACTCACAGCAATCCTCTTGCTCCCCAGAGTGCTATGATTACACCCAGCATTGTGATATGTGGTATGAGAATCAAACTCAGGCCCTTGTGCTTGCCAGGCCGATGCTGGAACCACTGAGCTAAATGCCCAGCCCATAATTTGCTTTTTTCAAAGTACTAGGGCTCAATGTACAAAAACTCTACTATTTATCTCTCTTTTTTTTTTTTTTTTTGAGACAGTGTATGCCTATGTAGTCCAAGCTGGCTTTGAACTCAGTGATTCTACTGCTACACTCAACTTTACTTCGTTCTTTTTAACAGCTATGTAATACTATAAAACATGAGTAAGTAATTTTAGAACTCCTTTATTACAGACTAAGTACTCCACCATTTCTAATTTTTAAAATAATAATGTAACATCCCTCTTCGGGCTTGGATTTCTGTATAAAAGTGCTAAAAATGAAATCTCTGGGCTTAAGGCATTCATAAAGAAAGCTTTATCAATTTGGAGGGAGGGTAGAGAAAGAGGAAGAAACAAGTCTCCCCGGGGCAAATCTTCCTAAAATAATTCCAAATAACAAAAGTAGATCCCCCAGCCCGACTCAAGTAAGGCTGAACCTCCTCCTACCCAAGTGTTGCCTGGACTTACTGCCTCTATTCTAAATAATAGCACAAGGAAGGAAAGATAATTTCACATGGAGAAATGAGCAAGTGAACCACCATCATGAGACCCTGTCTCAAAAGAGTACACTTGAAAAAAAAATCCTATATCTCAAATACTAGTAATAAGAAGCATCAGTATATTAAATAAAATAATACTATATTGTGTAGTAATGGTGTATAGAGCAAAACCATCTTTTGCTAACAGTATTTCTAGAATAGATTTATCTCCTTTGCATATGCTAGCCCACTGAAGACAGGAAATGGACACTCCCAAAAGGGCTGGATATCCTCAATTCTTTTCTCCAGGAAACTGGACTTGCAAGGGGGCAAAAATTACTGAATCTTAGCAGACAACAGAAGGAATGGGTGGTATGTACCTCTAGGTAGACTCAATCACAATTTTTTTTGAACCAGTTATCTATGAGAAACAAACAGATAACTATGAAGCAGAATCCAGCAAAGACTAAACATGTCTTGTTCCTGCCAGATCTCACAAAGAACTTTTACATATAATTAAAGCGTATCACATTTTCTCAGAGTCAACATCTGACTCAAGCTGCAAATCACTAATTATCTATAATTTGAAGGAAAATTCAAAGTAGACTGAATGACCATGAAAATTGAAGCATTTGCTTTAGGATACATTCCATGTGTGGTAGGCATGGGGGCACATGCCTGCAGTTCTAGTCACATGAGAGGCTAAGGCAAGAGAACTATGTGAGCTCAGGAGCATAAGATCAGCCAGACAACACAGCAAGACTCTGGCCTGTATTTTTATTTATTGAGGTAGGGTCTTGCAATGCCATCCAGGCTGGCCTTGAACTCACTTGAACTCACTATGTAACCCAGGCTGACAATCCTGCCTCAGCCCCTGGAGTGTTACAATACATGCATGCACCATCACACTTGATCCAAGACTTTGTCTTTTTTTTTTTTTTAGGTTTTTTGAGACAGGGTCTCGCTTTGTGGTTCAGGCTGGCCCTGAGCTCAGCCTCAAACTCACATCACAGCAATCCTCCTGCCTCTGCCTCCCAAGTGCTGGGATTACAGGCGTGAGCCACCACGCCCAGCACTGTGGTATGTTGTACTGGTTGCTGCTGGGCATGAGTCGCCACGCCCAGTAGTGTATGTGGTTACCAGGGATAGAACTCGGGCCCTTGCGCTTGCAAGACAGGTGCCAGAACCACTGAGCTGTATCCCCGGCCCTCCAAGACTTTGTCTTAAAAGGAAAAAATTAAATAAAGCCAGCCAGCTAACCAGCCAGTCAGGCACCATTGCCCACACCTGTAATCCTAGCACTTTTAGCAGGGCAAGGCAGGAGGAGCACAAATGCAGAAGAGATCGGTGTGTTCAGGGTTGGTACGGTTGTCAACAGAGGATCACAAATCCAAATCTCACCCAGACAGCTTACCAAGACACTGACTCAAAAGTGGTTGGAGATTTAGTCTAATGGTAGAAAGCCCTTACTTAGGTCCAACCCCCAGTCAGTCAGTCAGTCAGACAGACTCCAAAACTCTTTCTTCCTGATGCAAATATATTGCTTTTACAATGAAAAAAAGATACTTATTCTAGTAAGAGGGAAAAGCCTATGCATGAAGTGAAAAAGGCATACTAAAGCAGATCACAAAATGGCACATATATAAGGTGATTAAATTTGAAAACATAGCATTAAAAGAGGCTGAAAGAACCACGGACTAACAGGTTATTGCTCATGAAAAATCATATTGTAGGAAACTCTGAATTGAACACTTGGAATTTATGGGAAAGTAAGCTTAGAACACTACTTGCAGATGATCTTAGGAACTATCTCAAAAGCGATAAAAAGAAAAGTATTCCAGACACTGTGCTTATTTTACATTAATAACAATGGGTAATGTGAGTCCCCAAGTGTCCACTGATTTTTCAGGGACTTGTTGGTATCACCCTCTCTGTAGCTCTGCCAGGAGAGCTATACATTAATTGACTCAAGGCTGCTTAGGCCTAGCAGGTATTCTCTATCTCCCCTCAACACACATACACATCCTTCGATTCCTGTGTGTTTTTCGGACTCAGAGGCCTTGAACTGATCTCCTTCTCAGACACAACTACAAGAATGACTTGGAGAGTGTAATCCATCCTTTCCCCTTAAATAACTCCTGTCAGGATCTCCTCTCCACATCTTCGATCCATTCCTTATTTTAAAAACAGAAAAGCAGGGCTGGGAGCGCAGCTTGGTAGCAGAGCCTACCGTCAGCATGCATCAAGCCCTGGTTCAACCCTCAGCATGGAGCAAGTAAGCTAAGAAAAGCAGTCAGTTCTAAGCACACAGAATCATCGCCACCCCTTGGAATTTTCCTTAATTTTTCCTGAGGTTGTACTATAAAAATGCCTACCTTGGGCTGGGAATTTAGCTCAGTGGTTCCGCGTCTGACTTGCAAGCACAAGGGCCTGGATTTGATCCCCTGTAACCACATACAACAGTGCCGGGTGTGGTGATTCCTGCCCACCAGCAATCAGAACCACATACCATAATGATGGCATGGTAGCTCACAACTGTAATCCCAGCAGTCGGGAGGCAGAGCCAGGAGCATTGCTGAGCTGAGTTCAAGGACCAGCCTGAACTACAAATCAAGACCCTGTCTCAAAAAAAAAAAAAAAAAAAAAGGCCTACCTTTATCTAACTTGACCCTTCCCCCATTCTTCATTTCCGCTCTTCTTCAACACAGATCACTTCACTTCCCTCTCCTTCTTCTAAGAACAACATTACTCAAAGGGCTGCATTTCCCTCAGGAGAAATAAGTTAGAAATCTGGCGTGCTTAATGAAATTCTTGTGGTTAAGACTTTCAAAAGTATGTGGAATTACTGTAGTTTCAGCATTTAAATTTGAGAAAGATTATTCTACTTTTAAGGTAAGAGAGAGAAAGAGCAATAAACAAAATAGTCTAAAATCTTTAAAATTCAGAGTTTTTGTTTTGAGACAGGCTTTTTTTTTTTTTTTTTTAGGTTTTTTGAGACAGGGTCTCGCTTTGTGGTTCAGGCTGGCCCTGAGCTCAGCCTCAAACTCACATCACAATCCTCCTGCCTCTGCCTCCCGAGTGCTGGGATGACAGGCGTGAGCCACCACGCCCGGCACTGTGGTATGTGGCACTGGTTGCTGCTGGGTGTGGGTCTCCACACCCAGT
>PVIR01041184.1:0-12896 GCA_004026965.1 Petromus typicus
AATCCTCCTGCCTCTGCCTCCTGAGTGCTGGGATTACAGGCGTGAGCCACCACGCCCGGCACTGTGGTATGTGGTACTGGTTGCTGCTGGGTGTGGGTCTCCACACCCAGTATTGTTATGTGGTTACCGGGGAATCGAACCCAGGTCCTTGCGCTTGCGAGACAGGCGCCGGAACCACTGAGCTAACTCCCCGGCCCCGTGTTTTTTTTTTTTCTTTTCGGTTTTTTTTTCTTTTAGGTTTCTTTAAAACAGGGTCTTGCTTTTTATAGTTGAGGCTGGCCCTGAGCTCAGCCTCAAACTCACATCACAGCAATCCTCCTGCCTCTGCCTCCTGAGCGCTGGCATTATAGGCGTTGAGCCACCACACCTGGCACTGTGGCATGTGGCACTGATTGCTGCTGGGCATAAATCTCCACACCCAGTATTGTATGTGATTACTGAGGATTGAACCCGGTCCTTGCGCCTGAAAGACAGCACCAGGACCACTGAGCTAAATCCCTGGCCCTGTGGTGGTGTGGTTTTTTGGGGTATTTTTGAGACAGGGTCTCGCTTAGTAGTTCAGGCTGGCCCTGAGCTCAGCCTCCAACTCACATCACAGCAATCCTTCTGCCTCCCAAGTGCTGGGATTACAGCCGTGAGCCACCACGCCCCGGCACTGTGGTATGTGGTGCTGATTGCTGATGGGTGTGAGTTTCCACGCCCAGTATTGTATGTGGTTAACCAGGGATTGAACCCGGGTCCTTGCGCTTGCAAGACAGGCGCCGGAACCACTGAGCTAAATCCCCGGCCGCTCTGTCGTGGTGTTTTGAAAACAGGAGCACATAAATAAAAACAGGAGCTTATTTAAAAAGAAAAGAAAGAAAGAAACGCTCCTGCTCTCAGGAGTTTGCAGCGGGTTTCAGGAAATGCAACACAAATACAGGAAGCAGGTCCACAGAGAGAATGCCAAGCCGCTGCTCCACAGGAGGCTGCCTCTGAACACGGGGAGGGAGGACGGGGGAAGACGGGAAGGAGGCCTGAGCAAACGTGAACCACCAGCCCAGGGGTTGGCTGCAAACTAACAGATGGTCTGCCACGGCGCAGTCACCACGTCCCACCCACCACGTCCCACCTTGCCTCAGGGTCCTTCCTAACTCAGGGCGCACAGACCTCTCCTTCCTGGCCCCGCCTCTGGCCCTTTTCCTCTATGAGGCTCTCGCCTCTACTCTGTCCTCCACCCCAGTCCCAGGCCACATCCGCTCTGTTTGGCCCGGCTGTTCAGGCCACTGACTCCTGTGAATCCTGTGGGAGCTCCCTGTAACCCCAAGCCATGCCCCAGTAGACAATCTCAGTCCCCCCGTAACCCAGCTCTGACCACTTTCCTCTGGACTCACTTGTGACCTCAACATATAAAGTGGGACAGAGAGGCAAAGGCAAAGATATTTGACTCCCTGTCACATCAACTCCAAAGAAGAAAAAACTGCTCCCACGGGTACCAAGTGCCTGGTCATTGCGGCAGGCAGATGTTTCCACAGGGCCATGTGACGCACAGAACAGACAAGTGACTTTCAGGCCCTTTACAATCTCAGTAATCTGTCCGAGGCTGACACTGGCTCTGGGGCATTATAAATTTTTCCCATAGAGTGCCACTGGCAAATGTTCCAGATTTGCGGGCATGCGGACCCATGCCTGCTGCATATTCCTCTGGCTTTTGCTTTTGTTGTGGTTTTTTCCCCCATCACCCTTAAAAATCATAAATATCACTTTTGGCTTACATTTTCTCCCTCCTAAAAATACACCCCAACTCAAAACAAGCCCTCTCACATCCTCCTCACAAGAGACTCCCACAGGGGAGCCAGACCACACCCAGCACAGAAGGACACCTAGTGCCGTGAGGACAACACCATGCTCTGCAGCTGTGGGACACTGTTTCAGAGCACAGACACCAGGTCTGTGCCAGTGATGATACATGGGTGGACAGGGGACGAAGAGACAAAAAAAACCACACAAACAGAGGCAAAGAGAAGCTAGAGAAGCTCTGCAAGAATTCAGAGATCTGGGCATGGTGGTGCACACCTGTAATCCCAGCACTCAGGAGGCTGAGATAGGATTATCATCATGGGTTCAAGGACAGCCTGAACTACACAAGACCATCTCAAAAAAAACCCCAAAAAGATAGAAAGAAAGAGAGAGAGAAAGAAAGGAAGATAGATAGACAGAAAACCAGAGAATAAAATGGTTCTGAAGGATGGGGAATGTTAGGGAAGGTTTACAGGAGAAAAGAATCAATACATCCTTCAATGAAGAAATTAGACATTAATTAGAATGCTTTATAGAACAGAGACTTCTTCAATAATATTTTTAAAGATTTTCCTCTTTCTCTAATTGTTTCAAAGGATGACTTGACAATCTTTACTCTTCAACTAAAATGAGTTTATTTCCAAACATTTAGCAATACTTTTAAAGGAAAGTCATGCCTGGCATGGTGGTACATGCCTGTAATCTCAGTGGTCAGGGAGGCTGAGGCAGGAGGTTCGCCCAGAGTTTGAGGCCTGCCTGCGCTACATAGTGACTTCAAGGCCAGTCTGAACTACACAGCAAGATCTTGTGTCAAAAAAAAGGAAAAGTGAAGCAATCACAAAATCAGGACTACCTGGCCCTGGACAAAGCAAATATTCTCTGAGGACTATACTAAGCATTGGGTGCCACATGAGGAAGTGTATATTCAAAAAAGAGTATGACTTAGCCCTTACCCTGGCACATGTAGTCTGGCATAAAAACTCTAAATGTAAATAGGACAGCGGGGACCTGAGGGAGCCAGCACATGGTAAGACCAACCAGTTGGCACGGCCACTCATGGGCTGACGTCCCTCTCCTTGCGATCCAAGCCGACACCACAGGCTGAGTGAGGCTCTCCCTCCCATGAGCCTGTGTGTCTCAGAAAGGATCAATCAGTCTATTATCTGGTCACAGCCCAAACTCCATCTGCAAACGATACATTTCTCAGAAAACTCAAAGTCCTCAAAATGAACTCAGTCAAAGTCACAAACTCCCTTCAGGGAGATATTCCCAAATCCATGTTTCCCAGGACACGGGAGCGGAGGACATTCCAAATCAAGCCTCTCTCATCACCCCTTGTCTTTGTAAAGTGCTGGGGCTCAACCACTGACCACATCCTGATCGGACTTGTCTTCACGGCCATCAGCAGTCCTGCGATGCGGTTCCCCGGAGACCCGCTGGACTCCTGCAGCAGACTGTGAGCCCGCCCTTCACACACAGCCTCATTTCTCTCTCCTCCCAGACACTGGTCCCCCTACAGAGCACCGACTGGGTCTCTGTTGAGCCGGTTTTGCTAGAAGCCTGAGGATGACAGCTCTGACTTGGAGAGAAACAGAACGGACTTAGGCACAGCTGCTTTCGCTGTGCATCTGGGCTCCTATGTGTTTATGTCCAGCTCTTCTGTACCCTGCAGTTGGCCGCTTATTTGAGCTTCAGTACATTTTCCTTTGGAGAACCAATAACAAATTTCCAAAAGATGCATTTGCTGTAGGACACAGCTACTCCCAAATTCAACCCCAAATATAGCAAAGAATCAGAATCCTATAGCAGGTGACAGTGTATTAGAGGAAGAAATAAAGCTCTGAATGTAACAGACCAGGTCCATCTGGCTCCGTGTCCAGGTGCCTGAAGGAGGTTCATAAATTAAAAGAACAAATGAAACGGGCTCTTAAGAGAGCTCCGGTTAGCAATGACTAAAGCCACTTTGTCATAAGATCAATCAAACCTCCTCTGCTTTGCCCTGACCATAAAGAAGCAAACTGTGCACTTCAAAAATTAAGCTCCTTCCCACACTGCTATAGAAGACAATAAATCATTTGAAGAGACAGAACAATAGGCCTGGTTCTGGAAAACTGAGGAGTCAAGGTGGTGGGAATGGAGGCAGTGCTCAACGTCACTGCCACACTGGCAACCCAGAGAGTGATTGGAGAGCTGGAAGAGGCCAGAGGGTCTGGAACTCACCACGGGAGTGAAGGTCAATGGCAATGCTGGAGAAAGAGGAGAGAGAGGAGAAATCTGGACATGGGGCTGTGGCATAAGCACCCTGGTCCCCAAGGGGCAGGCGGGACCAGAGTGTGCAGGACAGGACAGCAAGGGATGGAGAGTGTGGAGCCACCTGTCAGAGCTGTCCCTGCCACCAGGCACACCCTGCACCCCACAGAACCTCTACCAATCCAGAGCTCCACCTGACAAGCCTCGGCCCAGAGAACACAGGCCACAGGTGCTGACAGCCTGGCTCCAGCGGCACACACCCCATTCCTTTCCAACAAGGCAAAGCCCAGCCCACATTTACAAGGTGAGAAGAAAAAGCAGGAATCATAACAATTGCCTTTTGTGTAGAGGTAAACCAAGAGGCAAAGGAGCAGCAAATCAAGATGAGGCTTTTGGAAAGAGGCCACCAAAACATAGCCTGCCAGAAGCAGGCGAGGAGCCTGGGGATGCAGGACACAGACTTGCTGACTCCTCTGAAATGCGGCCTCCCAGGTGGTTCCCCAGCACCAGGCAGTGAGGCAAGACCTCAGAGGTGAGACTTTCCCATCACGTCCTTCAGGAGCGTGCTCTAGCACACAGGGCCCCCCACTTCTCAGTACTCGGAAGGAATACAGAGGATCAAACTGAATATATGCAGTCTCAGCTGCATGTGAAAATAGTTGTTTTAATACTGTTTTGTTCAGTAAAGTTATGAGGTCACTATTCTGTCCAAACTATTGGGCATTTAAAGATGATTAAGAATGTGTCCAGTAATTAAGCAAGAGAAAGAAAGAAGAGGCTGGTGGCAACTTGTTAAGGAATAAATGATTCTATCTGCAGTCTCTATCTGTAGATGATATTCTGTTTCAGAAATCTTAACACACACACGTGTGCACCCACCCACACCCACACCCACACCCATACACACACAAAACAGTAAGCCCCAACAAATTCAGCCAACAGCAAGACACAGTTTCAAAATGCAAGCCAGGCGTGGGCATGCATGCCTGTAATCTTAGCACCCAGGAGGCTGAGGCAGGCTTCTGTAAGTTCATGGCCAGCCTGGGCTGCATTACATAATTTCAATATGCAAAAATTGATTGTATTTCTATGCACTATAATAAACAATCAAAAACAAAATAAACAATTTAATTCACAGCACTAGAAAGAATAAAATATTTAAGAATAAATTTACATAAGTAGAGCAAGACCTATACACTGAAAACTATAAAACATTTTTGAAAAAAATTAAAGACCTATAAATGGAAAATGTCCCAAGTAGATTGGAAGATGCTGGGATTGTTTAGTAAGATAACTATATTCCCCAAACTGATTAACAGGTTCCACACAATTGTCACAAAAATCTCTGCTGGCTTTTTTGCAGAAACTGAAGCTGATCCTAAAATTTCTATGGAAATGTCTGGGACCTGGAAGAGTCAAACAATCTCGGGAAAGAACAAAGTTGAGGATTCAGACTTCCTCATTTCAAACTTACAGAAAGCCTACCAGCAATGAAGTCTGTGTGTTACTGACATAGCATAGGACCCCGCCCCTAAAAAAATTCGATGAAACAGAATTAAGAGTCCAAAAGTAAACCCATACAATAAAGACCAGCTAACTTTGGGAAATGATGGCAACAGAGTGAGGGAGGGGCAATCTTTTCAACAACTGGTGGTGTGACTACTGGCTAATCACCTGCAGGAGAATGAAGTCAGGCATCATCTCATATCATATACAAAAATTAATCCAAAAAAGATCAAATGAAAGAACTAACACCATAAAACAGAAGAAAATACAGGTGTAAATCTTTGTGACATCTGTTAGGTCAGGCAGTAATTTTTAGATATGACAACACAAACAAAAGCAACCAGGAAAAAAACGGACATTCTGTACTTCACCAAAATTTAAAGCTTTCATGTTTCTATGAACAATATTAAGTGAGTGAAAAGATAATCTACCAAGATAGGGAAAATATCTTTAGATTATATATTTGAGTAGGATGTAGTGTTCAAAAAGTTACACTTGCAACTCAAAAATAAAAAGGCAGGTGATTCAATATAAAAATGAGTAAAGGATTTGAATTATTCCTCCAAAGATAAACAATCACAGGTACATCAGTAGTCACCCATCAGGATAATGCAAGTCAAACAAAATGAGATGAGATGCCACTTCACACCCATGAGAATGGAACCAGAAAAGGACGGACAGCGAGTGCTGACAAGGGTGTGGAGAAATTGCTGGGTAGGAACATTAAGTGGTGTAGCCATTTTGGGAATGAGTTTGGCGGTTCCCAAAAAGATACACATCATTGCTACTAGACTTAGCAATCCCACACCTAGGTGTACACCCAACAACAGAGAAAATGAGTCCACAAGACTCGCACAAAATGTTCACAGCATTACTGATAATTACCCCAAAGCAGAAAAGCCCAAACATCCATCCACCAATGAATGGACACACAAATGTGTTACATCATTGCACAAAAAGAAAGGAAGTACAGATCAGGCTACTACTAGGATGAAAACTGAAAACACTAAGCTATATAAAGACTGGACACAAAGGTTTCATATATAAAATGTCCCCAAGTAGACAAATCCAGAATCAGAAAGTAGACTAATGTTTGTCAAGGACTAGGATAAAAGGGACTGGGAATGGTTGCTAACAAGTATGCTAACATAACATTTTTATGATGAAAATGTTCTAGAACAGGACAGTAGTGGTAGCTAAACAACTATGAATTATATCTCAATTTTTTTTTTACAAAATCAACAACCACCAATGTACCTTACAAAGCCACAGAAAAGATTTTTTTTTTTTTAAGGTTTTTTGAGACAGGGTCTCACTTTGTGGTTCAGGCTGGCCCTGAGCTCAGCCTCAAACTCACATCACAGCAATCCTCCTGCCTCTGCCTCTCGAGTGCTGGGATTACAGGCGTGAGCCACCACGCCCGGCACTGTGGTATGCGGTAGTGGTTGCTGCTGGGCGTGAGTCTCCATGCCCAATATGGTATGTGGTTACCGGGGATCGAACCCGGGTCCTTGCGCTTGCAAGACAGGCGCTGGAACCACTAAGCTAACTCCCCGGTCCCCACAGAAAAGATTTTTAGAAAACAATTCAACTTGAGGATAAGATGTATCACCTACACTGCCTTTTTAGGACTACTGCCATTTCTTCATGATTTTTATTCCTGTCACTTGGCCCAGAGCTTCTTCAAATCCAACATATGTGACACACAGAACTACAGGGTTGGGCCGGGGATTTAGCTCAGTGATTCCAGCACCTGCCTTGCAAGCACAAGAGCTGGAATTCGATCCCGGGTAACTACATACAACAATGCCAGGTATGGTGACTCAGGCCCACCAGCAATCAGTACTACAGATCACAGTGCTGGGCATAGTGGCTCAAGCCTATAATCCCTGCACTTGGGAGGCAGAGGCAGGAGGATTGCTGAGCTTAAGGCGGAGTTCAGGACCAGCCTGAACTACAAACCTAGACCTTGTCTCAAAAAAAAAAAAGAAGAACTATGGGACTGTCAGGCTGGGGAAGATGGCCAGAGATCATCAAGTCCCAAACGCTTTTTCTAGAAATGAGGTACCCAGTGACTGGCTCAACATCACAGAGGAAGGTGGAAGCCAAGGTAGAACCAAAACTTAGCTCTCCTAACTCTAGCTAGTGAAAGCCAAGTTCACTACACAAATACAACCGAATCTGCAGGGCAAGTGAAAATCATGGCTTCACAAAGAACAATGACCTAAGGATGAGGACACTGACTCTCCCAAAATCTATAGAAAAGCTATCATAACCTTTGTGTAACAAAGTCAGCTTTGCCTTAATGCTCAGCATCCACATTGTTTAATGCCCCCGACGACGCTGTGCTCAGTAACATAATCTGTCTGCTCTTCACCAGAGAAATACAGCCCAAGGCAGAAACTACAGAACAAGACACCCAGCAAAGACCAAAACCACCAAACTCAAACCAGCAGCGCAAAAAACCCCAGCTCAAGGGACAACTGAGAAGAGAAACCTAAAGGGGAGGATGGTCAGAAAAAGTAGCGGAGCAAGCGGCAAGGGACTGTGTCACAGTCCCAGCATGGAGCTGGAAGAGCCACGTACGCTCTTCTCATCCATCCCAGCACATTACAATTAAGGCTCGGGTGCTGGGCCAGAGGGGACCCAGGGGAGCTCAGTCCAAGGACTTACCATTCACCCTCCCTTTCCAAGTCTCACCAAAGTTCCCCGATAAGCACCGTGCTGACTTCTCTCTGCCTGAGTCTGCCTAGACACACACCCATGATTCGCTCCTCGCCAGACACGGATGTGTTGACGTGTTAGACCTGTGTGTCTGATCACTGTCTGGGCTGCAGTCTTTCGTGGGGGCCTGACTGTCTTCAAACCCCAGGCCTACAAGGCCCAGATTTGGGCTTTGAACTCATTTCCTGTTTCTTTAAACACACTTCTGCTGCTAAGTGCGCCCTGGGGTGATGGCCCCAGAAGTGGACAACACCCACTCCACTAAGTGGACTGGAGAGGGTCAGCCACCACACCCTGCAGGAGGAAACCCAGAGATGCTCAGAAACATCTTCACAGGCCTTGGAGATCCCAGCAGGAGCCCAACTGTGGTACTGAGGGGGCTGGCAGGAGTCGGACCTGGATAAGGTGCTAACTCTCACAAGTCAGAATCCCGTTCTATCACCTGCTAGCTGTGTGGCTGGGACCTAGAACCAGGTGACTCATCTGAGCCTCAGTTTCTCTAATCACAAAAGAAAGACTCTCAAGGGATTAGATCAAATAATCTTACACACAGGATATACCTTAGTACACAATTAAGGCCTCTCCAAAATATCAGCTACTGTTGTCATACTGAACCCTAATACTGTGGTTTCATTTCAGAAGCTAGGGAAAGAGGCTCCCAACACTCTGACTGGCTGGTTAAAATCTGAAGACAAGGGAATCCATCATTTCAGGGAACTGTCCTGGCAGCCACCTCATTTTATTGACAAAGCTATCTCCAGCATCAAGCGGAAGATGGCATCATTAGTAACACTGTTCAGAGTGCAGGCCAGGCCGGGCTGGGAATGATGCCACCAGCTCTGCTGGGCCCGGCAAGCCCAGGGCAGGGCAATGAAATAATTCCTCAACAAGAGGACAAGGAGGCAGTGAGGACAGAGCAGCAGAGGACTCACCAGAAGCCCCACCTCGAGAAATGGCAACAGATAGAGCACACTGGAAGTAGAAGCAACATGGAGCTCCGGCCAGCCCAGCAGCAGCAGCAGCAGCAGCAACTGGGCCTCCCAGGCACAGCTCTCCTCGGCAAGCGGCCACTGCAAGAAATGGCAGACTCTGGGGACAAAAACCTGGACCTAAACTCTGGGCATAGGCCTTCCCAGCTCGGTGCAATCAGTCAAGGGGCCCAGCTCCTTTGGCCATCACAGGGTTGTTCTAATACATTAATATAGCCAATATATTAAAGCATATGTGACACACAGTAAGCATAGCATAAATACCTGAAAAAGGGCGGCAATTTAGCTCAGTGGTTCCGGTGCCTGCCTTGCAAGCACCAGGTCCCAAGTTCAATCCTGGTAACCACTACAACAATGCCGGGTGTGGAGACTCACGCCCACCAGCAATCAGTACCACATAATCCCAGCATTTGGGAGGCAGAGACAGGAGGGTTGCTGTGAGTCTGAGGCTCTCCCGAGCAACATAGTGAGCTCAGAGTTAGCCTGAACTACAAAGCAAGACCCTGTCTCAAAAAAAAAAACAACAAAAAACAATCAATCACTCCAGCCAGACATCATGGCACCTGCCTATGACCCCCACAGTGACTGAAAAAACTAAGGAAGAAAGATTCACAAGTTCAAGGGCAGCCCAGAATATAGAGTACGACCAAAAATTTTTAAAAAGTAATCACTCCAAAAGAGAACTCAAAGAAAATCACCAGTAAGCTTGGAATTCCTACTGTAAATTCAGAGGGTCTATAAACTCAGATTGGAAAATAAAAGTACATCTGTGCTTTATTAGTATCTTACTGAAATTTGGCATTTTCTTCAATTACAAATGAAAGCACTACATCATGGTAGTGCTACAGCACCTACGATTCCAATAAAAGACAAAATCTCACACCACCCTATTTATGTTTATGGTATTTCAGAAATAAGATCTTTATTTGACTCACTACTAAATGTTGATTAGTCAAGAAGCATGTATTTTTTTTTTTTTTAAGGTTTTTTGAGACAGGGTCCCGCTTTGTGGTTCAGGCTGGCCCTGAGCTCAGCCTCAAACTCACATCACAATCCTCCTGCCTCTGCCTCCCGAGTGCTGGGATTACAGGCATGAGCCACCACGCCCGGCACTGTGGTATGTGGTACTGGCTGCTGCTGGGTGTGGGTCTCCACACCCAGTATTGTTATGTGGTTACCGGGGAATCAAACCCAGGCCCTTGCGCTTGCAAGACAGGCGCCGGAACCACTGAGCTAACTCCCCGGCCCAAGAAGCATGTATTTTTAAAATATTTTGCTACAGGAATTTCAATATAATTGGTTCCCTTTGAGATCTTAAGTATTTTGCCTTCTTTCTGAAAAGAGGTACAATGCTTTCATCAGAATACCAAAGGGACCCATGGCACAAAAAGGGGGAAAAAGGTAAGAGGATAAAATATGATCACACACAAAACCTGCAATGAATTCCTTCCAAGGAAGGAGCTGGTCCCAACCTCTCCACATCCCTGGCCCCTGGCAGGGACCACACATGGAGGCACCCAACAGACATTTATGAACAAATAAGCTCACCCAGCCAAATCATTCATTGAAGCAACCACTGCCATAAAAAACAGCCCAAACATCCCAGTCCCAACTGACGGCCCGTCTATCAGCGTCACTCACACGACAAAAGGGTAACCCAAGCAAAGCCCTGCAGAGTCCTGTAAACAGTCCGCTTGGAGGCCACACTGCAAGTGCCATCCAATGAATCCATCTTCCTCTTCTAAGAGGTCCTGGGAGCTGACACGAACAGTATGCCGGGCACACAGGTGAAGACTGCAGACAGCAGTGGGGCAGCCGGGCCCCTCCTCCCACGCCCACTCAATCCCTCCCTGCGGTTTCCCACCTGGGCAGAACATGTATCTAGGATCGGCCTCAACATTTCTACAAGTAGGACATCACAGTAGCCTCAATTCTGACCCAGAGCAGTATGGGACAGAGCCATTGTTGCCACATGGCCACTGTGAGGCCCATACTCCAGTGGCCCAGGTGAACTGAGTCAGCGGCCTCCCTCGGGCAGGAACTCTGCTGTCCACCCCATGCACACCACCAGCACACAATGACCTGCCAGCAGTTTCTCACGTCTCTCTTTGCACAATGCATGCGTCACCACCTGCACCACAGCGACCTCACCTGCATACCCCTCACCTGGATGACTACAACAGCTCCTGGGCTGAATTGGTCTTTCTCTTTTCTCTGCTAGTCCACTTTCCCTGGAAAAATCACCGTGACATTTGACATTTTAAAAATTTAAATCAGATCATATCATTTCCTGCTTAAAACAGCTTCTCACCATGTCCGAGCAAAACCCAAATTCTCTCCAGCTTTGCCACTCCTCTCTTCGGACACTAACCCTTCTGTCCTTTTAGTCTCCGAGTGGGTTCCTGTCTCAGGCCCTCTCCTTGACTCCTTTATTCCAGACCTTCCATGGCTGTTTCATCTGTGGTCCAGACTGTTCAATTGTCACCTCTTCATTTCAGTTTCTTTCTTCCTTCCGGGTTGTTTTGAGATAAGGTCTCACTATGCAGGTCAGGCTGGCCTTGAACTCACTATGCAGTCTGGGCTGGTCCCAAACTCAGTGATCTTCCTACCTCATCCCGCTGAGCGCTGGCTTTACAGACCTGTCACCCCATCCTGCTCTTCATATCAATTTATTGACCTCCAAAAGCACTTTTTATTCCCATGCTACGCATAACCCTTCCTTACAGCTCACAAACCACCTGACATTATGTAATCAGTGATTATCAGACCTGTTTGGGAGGAGCTTTTACAAAATGCCCAGGCTCCAGGCCTCACCCACCAATCAGATCAGAATGTGAGGGCGTGGAGCCAGGCTCCTCCAGGCCACAACCCCCACCCAGTGCAACAAGCAGCAGGGCCAGGCTCATGGTTTGGAGCGGTACTTCTCAGACCTGAGAATGTGTGTGAGGCACCTGGGCATTCAAATGTAGGTTTGGCTCCTGCCAGCCCAGAGCAGGAGCTGAGCTCTCACATATCTAACAAGCTGTCAGGTGAGGCCACTGCTGCTGCCCAGGAACCCACCTTGGAGCTGCAGGGGTCTCTAACTGCACTGTCCCTAATGGCCACCACTCATGTGTCACTACTGAGCATCTGAGATGAGGCCAGCAGGTCACCCCAGGCCACCACGGCGGGCAGTGCAAGTCTGGAATGAATCACGCATCACTCAAAGGTCGAAGCCCAAGCAGCCCCAGCCCTCTGCGGAAAACCTCATTACAGAGACCCACTCAGGAGTGCATAAATATTTACCCAAGGCAGGGAGGCAGATATGAAGACCACACTGAACCACCTCGATGGCTATACCATGTGGCGACTCACAGATGACTAACCTTGGCTTCCAGGCTCCAAGTCACAGCCCCATGCAAGGCACCTTCCCAGCCACAGCCCTGCGGCACACTCTGGGCCACTGGCCCAGGCATTCTCAGAGACACACCCAACAATATTTCAGTGAGCTGATTTTACTTGCGGCACCTCTGACCCTCCCCCAGGCATAGGTTCTTCCAAGGAGAGGGCGCACTTCTGCTGGTATTCTAATCCCCTCAACTAGCACACAGTGGGACCTGGAACCCCTGAGCAGCAGTATTATTAGTACTTTTACTTTTTTTTTTTTTG
>PVIR01041185.1:0-12895 GCA_004026965.1 Petromus typicus
TCTTTACAATGTCTTAATACAAGATGAAATTTAAAAAATCTCAGGCCAGGCATGGTGACCTATGCCTATAATCCCAGCTGTTGGGAGGCTGAGACAGGAGGACTGCCACAAGATCAAAGTGGCCTGGACTAGAGGATTCAAGGTCAGCCTGAAATACATAAGACCCTGCCTCAAAAAAAAAAAAAAAAAAAAAAAAAAAAAAAAAAAAAAAAAAAAAAAAAAAAAAAAAAAAAAAAAAAAAAAAAAAAAAAAAGAAAGAAAGAAATAAAAGAAAAGAAACAAGATATGGAAAATATGCAGTGAGAAGTTCTAGACTATAGCATGTAAAGCTATGTAGAAGAAAGGTCTCAAACTGCTAGACACTTACCGTATTGCATTTTGTTCCACACACCACTTGCCTGTGATTCAACCACTGAGATGCAAACACTTTATTAAGGGTCCCAAGCTGAAACTCTCTCTCCTTAAGGAGACTGGGAAGTTGCTGTGCTGCGTAACCATGCAACACTCGAGAGTAGTTGGTCTCATTCTGTAGCCTGACTTCCCGGTTCTTCAGGTAATACACTAAGGATCTCTTCACTGGGGGAAGTCTTTTCCTTTTCTGAAGTGAGTGATCCCAGCCAAACTGTGAGAAGCAATAGCAGAAATCAGAGCTGTGGCTACTTTTTTTTCAAAACAAGAGATTCTAAAATATTATGGAAAAAACAAACAAACAAGAATTCATCTTGCAGGATTCACACACAACAAAAACACAACACAGTAAGAATCTCAATCTAGAAAGTCCTGTTTAACTCTTTCAGCTTTGAAGTGATGTTGCTCATAGTGAAACCTACGTAGGGAATGTAAACAGAAAAGAATAGGACAAAGGGCTTACCAAACCTTTCAGAAGTGCTGGATTCAGATACCTTATGCCTATTTTTGATAGGGTAGGGAACGAACGAGAGGCTTGGCAATTCCATGCCCACTTAGGCCACATATCTATCCTTTTCTCTCTCAACCTTAACTCCCTGCAGAGAGCATAAATGCTGTGGATCAAGAAGCAAGTCTGGAGTCCTCTGGTCTTCCAGGGAAGTACTATCACTCTGTCACTTTGCCATTGTTCCAGAAAGTTGATTAAAAAAAAAAAAAAAAAGAAAGAAAGAAACACTAACAAGGTGCCACAGGAAATCAGAACTAGAATCCATATTAAAGCCGTCCCCTCCAAAGGAGGCGTTTTAGAAATAACACTGGATTGTTGTTTCTTGGGTCCGAATGCCAGAAGACCCAACTGAAGGTTTGGGTAATCCATATCGGGGGTAATCTATCCCGGGCTCTTTTCTCAATGTGTCTCAATCTGCCTGGCCTCCTGCTACCTCGGGAAGGCAAATTTCCCGTCCCCTGCCGTAACTTTTAGGAGACTGGTTTTGTTCGCCACTCCCCTAGACTTCGATTTTTCTTTCCTCCAGAGTCAAGATGCTGGTTTCTCCTCAAGCTGTAGTAGATATGGCTGAAGGCCTCTGGCGGAAGGCCGCATTTCTGAGTTCCCTTTGACCTCATCCCTCCGGCCTACCTGCTCTGCATTGAACTCCGGGGACACAAGACTGAACTTTAGAGGCCTAAGACTTGCATTCTTCCCGCCTCTGAAGACACTAGACCCCGATTACGGTCCCAGGATGTGCAGCCCTTAATACAGTCCTAGTGCCTAGGCCTCAAGTCCCAGCCTCACAGCCCTCACCTGCGGATCCTGACCGTCGCTCCCAGCTCCTGGCGAGGCAGGCGCTTTCCGCTTCCTGCTAACTACTTTCCGGGCCATAGTGGGCAGCGCCGCCGCGGCCCCGCAGCCACATGGGGCGGGGAAAGCGAGGGGTAGTAGGACGGCGGGTCATATACTGGGCCCCGGAGCCGCGCGCTTCGGTGCGCCCGGCCCGGAAAATGGCCCGGACCCGGGGAAGCAGTAGAAAAGAGAAGATGACCGAAGGGAAGGTGGGAAGGCGACAAGAGAGGCGAAGAGGAGAAAGCAACCAGAAGCTTTCCCACTACTGATTCGGGAAGGACGGCGAGCGAGGAGAACCAAAACACTCCCGCCCCCTTCGCCCGCGTGACGTCAACCAGGTGCAACTGCACTCCGCAGCGCTTCACCACGGAGACGCAGTCTAGACCCACAAGGGCGGGATTTCCGGCATCTAAGTAAATTCGTGTCTGTTGCTCAACCGTTCCCCCTTTTCCAACGGTCGGTTTGCGACCGCAGAAGGTGAACGATCGGGAGCAAAAAAGGAATTCTGGCTTGTGGCTGCCTCAGACTCAAATTCTCCGATCCAGCGGCACCGGAAGTGTGGACGACTAGCCCTACAGGAAGAAGTGCTGTAGTTCTTCGTGCTGCACTTGTTCTTACCCTAAACTGATTATCTCCCATTAAACATCCAGCACCTCACATCTTCCTGGACCTGTCACAAACTATGGCCTGGGACCTAGGGCTGTACCTGCCCCTTGCCAAGATGGAATCTGGCCCGGAAACCACACCAGCAGGGCCAGACTTTCCCATCGGAGAGAAGCAGCAGACAGGAAAAACTCAAGCCGCCTGAGGGGTCTGGTTACCCTCCCCTGTGGAGCCCTCAGGCTCGGTTCTCCTCTTGGTGTCTTTCCTCTCCCCTGCCTCCTCCTGTTTCCTGTCGTTCAGAACCAGGACAGTCCCTCAGTCACTTTCGCCTACCTTGATACCTCACGCTTGCTAGGCAAGTGCTTCACCGTTGAGCTACACCTGGGACCCATAGTCAAAGCGAGCTACCTGGGACTGTGATGACCAATTATCTGATGGTCCCTTCAGGCTTCAGGCCTCATACCTCCATGGAGTTCCGTTGGCCCATCTGAAGTTCTGCTTACGAGGAATTTGTATTTGTTTTCCAAACTGAACCAAAGACCAGCTTGAGACAGCTTCCTCCACCATTCCAATTTGCCTGCCAATAACCCTTAATGCCACCTTGGGAAAGGTAGCCCCATCTCTCTTGGTTATGTAAACTGACACTGCAAAATAGAACTTTAAAAGTTAAGTTTTTTTCCTTTAGAGGCAAGTAGTTTGTCAACACTTAACGGTGTAAATGGCTACCCCCACCTTTCCTCAGTCCAGATTTATGGACAGAACGTACAGATAATGGCACAGGAGATAAAGTCTAATTTCACTCCCTTGGGCAAGGGATGGAGAGGTCTGGGATCCAAGAAGGGATGAAACACGGGTGGTCAGGTCTATTGTTTCATTGTACTTCCCCCACTGTCCCTTGTTATAAAAGACCTCAATACACCTGTACACAGGAGATGGTGATTTGAGGCGAATGAGTCCCTCCAGCTCCTCAGAGCCAGCTTTGAATGAGTCCTTTTTCCTTTTTATCAAAATAAATGGCCTCTCTGGATTTGGTCAGCAGCAACCAAATAAACCTGAGTGTATTAACCTAAGTGGGCAGTAGCAGGCCTGTCTCTTCAGATACATGGGCGTAGTGGGTCGGGGTGAATCAATTTCCTTTTTTGAGTCTGCTGTTCTAGTTCTGAGTTGCCTCACAATGGCTCAGATGATCCACATACCCATTAGACAAGAGCCTGGGACCCTCTGCGAATCTCGAGGCTCAGGGTGGGCTAATATTGACTCCTGGTCTCTTCTGCCATGTCAGAGGAGCACACTGGACACTGTTTCAGGCTTTCATTATTTTTTCTCCCTTACTGTGTTATCTAGCTGAACTCTTAACTTTTTCAATCTTCCAACCGTAGCCTCCCAAGTGTTTGGATTACACTACCATGCCCAGAGTAGAGGCTCATTCTTTTTGTCTGTTTGTTTTGAGATAGGGTCTTGCTTTGTAATTTCTGGTTGACCCTGAATTCACTATGTAGCCCAGGATAGCCTTGAACTCACAGCAACTAGAGGCTCATTCTTGAAGTTAGTTTTATTTTATCTTGATATGGCAGAAATCACCCCCAAATATAGTGTACAGCTTTCTTTGCCAAAGAGAGCTCCCACAGCTCTCTTTCAATCCATCCTCCCCAAAATGCTCCCTCTTGCCCAATGCTTTTACTTTTATTTAGTACCATCTCCCTTCTTTTCTGTTGTAATATTCAGTTATCCATTAGATCAAGTTAAAATATTACTTCCTCAGAATAGTGATCCTTAAGCTAATGTATTCCTTCATAACACCTATGACAATTAGAATTTTATGTAATTTATATAATTATTTAATTAACATTTGTCTTCCCTACAAGTGCAAATTCCTTGAAAACAGATAATATAGTTATTTTTCCTCTTATTGTATTTTTAGTGTATCCTTAGTGTCTAGCACATGCTTGTTGAACTACTGAGTAAATAGATAAATGAAAAAAAAGTTTTTTTTAAAGGCTAGGGATGTAGCTCAGTGCCAACGCTTTAAGTTCAATCAGTCCCTAACAACAACAACAACAACAAAAATATCTTTTATTTGTCCACTTATTCCAGCATCTAGTAAGAATTATTATTCTTTTGGGAAAGAAAATGAGAAGTCATGCCATGTACTGGTACAAATTCTCAATGTCAGTAGTGATCACAAATTTATATAAAATGGACCAGTAAAATCAATTTAAAATAATTACTGATTTTTCTCTATAGAAGATCAAATTCAGGTCCTTGAAAGGTAGGCACAGTGCCACTGAGCTAAATTCCCAGCTCAAGAACTATTTATTCTTTTTTTTGAGACGGGGTCTCACTTTGTAGTTCAGGCTGACCCTGAACTCACTATGTAGCCCAAGCTACCTCGAACTCATAGAAATCCTCTGCTTCTGCCTCCCGAGTGCTGGAAATACAAGTGTGAGACACCATGCCTGTCTCTGTGGTATGTGGTACTGATTGCTGGTAGGCGTGAGTAATTACACCCAGCATTGTTTTTTGTTGTTTTTGAGACAGAGTCTGGCTTTGTAGTTCAGATTGGCCCTGAGCTCAGCCTCCAACTCACATCACAGCAATCCTCCTGCCTCTGCCTCCTGAGTGCTGGGATTACAGGCGTGAGCCACCACACCAGGCACTGTGGTATATGGTACTGATTGCTGGTGGGTGTGAGTCTCCACACCCAGTATTGTATGTGGTTAACCTGGGATCGAACCCAGGTTCTTGCGCTTGCAAGACAGGTGCAGGAACAACTAAGCTAAATCCCCGGCCCCCCAGCATTGTTGTATGTGGTTACTGGGGATTGATCTAGGGACCTTGCGCTTGCAAGGCAGGTGCCAGAACCACTGAGCTAAATCCCCAGCCCAAGAATTATTCTTAATAAATAAATTATTAGACTCAAACGTCACCCTCTCTGTCACTGATTCCGCTCTTTCAGCCGTGCTTCTCCGATGTATATACACCACAACTTCACCCTGGGCAGTTTAGCAGCTCAATGACATCCTGTCTTTCTCTCTCTCTCTCTCTCTCTCTCTCTGTCTCTCTCTCTCTCTCTCTCTGTCTCTGTCTCTCTCTCTCTCTCTCTCTCACACACACACACACACACACACACAGAGTACTGGGGTTGTAGCTCAATGTGAAGGCTCTGGGTTCAAACCCTAGTATCACACATAAAAGTAAGGTTAACAATAAACTATTGGCTGGACTTTGTGGCACTTGTCTATAATCGTGAATTAGAGACTGTCCTAGAATTAGAGGATATATTTTCAGGGATCATTTCTATAGTGGGAGGCTATCCTGGCTTAGTGAGTTCAAGACCAAACTGAAGGACAGACATAGCAAGACCCAGTCTCAAAAAAAACCCAGAACTACCATGTATATGGTACACTCCTGTAATCCTAGCACTTGGAGGCTGAGGCAGGAGGATTGCTGTGAGTCTGAGGCCAACCTGGGGAATATAGTGAGTTCAAGGGCACCCTGAACTACATAGTAAGATCTTGTCTCAAAAAACCCCAAAACAAAAAAGCCCTCAATATCATAGGTAGGCATGGCAGGAATTCAAGGCCAGGCTGTACTGCATAGCAAGACCCTGTCTCAAAAAAACCAACCAACCAAACTTAACCCCCTGAACTACTAGGAAGAAACCATGTGATAGTACCAATACTGTAGTAATCTGCTTCTAAATATTGGGTGAGTATATTTGCTTATTTAAAGTAACTTTTTAAAAATTTTCACTAGATGTGTATATTCAGAGTAGAAACCTGAAAGGAAAGGAATGAGAAGAAATATATTAAGAATTATCATAAGTCTACTGTTCATAAATAACAATTATTTATATCTTGATGTGGAATCTTCCAGTTTTTGTTTTGTTTTATTTATTTATTTATTTGGAGACAGGGTCTCACTTTGTGGTTCAGGTTGGTCCTGAACTCAGCCTCGAACTCAGCAATCTTCCTGTCTCTGCCTCCTGAGTGCTGGGATTACAGGCATGAGCCACCATGCCTGGCACTGTGGTATGTGGCACTGATTGCTGGTGGGCATAAGTCACCATGCCAAGCATTGTTGTATGTGGTTACCAGGGATGAACTTGAGTCTTTGCACTTGCAAGGCAGATGCGGGAAACACTGAACTAAATCCCTGGCCCTGTTTTGTTTTACTTTTGAGTCAAGGTCTCACTATGCAGTTCAGGCTAGCCTTGAACTCACTATGTAATCCAGGCCTGTCCCGAATTTGTGACAGTTCTCCTGACTCAGCTTCCTGAGTGCTAGGACTACAAGTATATGCCACCATGCCCAGCTCTTTGGTCCCCCTTTATAAATACCTGTATGAGAGAGCTGGAACACAAGTATACACCACCACACTTGGCCTGTAGCTTTCAATTAAAACTGCAGGAGATCATTTTCTCTGCTTTCCTCCCTCCCATTTCAGTCCTTGTCACATTTCAGCACCACACAGTGTCTGCCTGAGGCCCATCAACAGGTTGGAGGCCTAGGACCAAAGCTATTATCTTCGCCTTGTTCTTGCCAGGAAGAATATAGAAGAGGATAGTCACTAAAATGATTTGGACAAATTGAATTGTGTTATATTTGCTTAGTAACAGGGATTCCTCTTGTTTATTTGCACTGGTTTCCTGGAACAAACAAATCAGATGTTATCAGGATCCCTTGTAGGATTCTACTCTTTCTGAAATGAAACAAATTACCTATGCTTGAAGCACAGGGCCAGGCAAGCACTAGGGGGTGGCTGGGAGGGGACAGCATCTGTAAAGGAAAAAGGATTTGGGATTTTAATTCATACAAACATAATAAAAACACTGCGAGCAAAGCAACCCAGAGGATACAGGAGCATGAGCTGGCCAGATGTTAAGAGCTCAGCAACTGCTCTCTGAGGATGTTCGAGGTCTCTGAAGCGTGGGGATGGCAATTATTTCTGAGAAATATTCCGGAAATCTTGGGCCATGGCATGTTAAAGGTGAAAATATTATAAAAAACAAAAGAAAAACCCAGATGATGCAGCCTGATAGCAGCTGAGTGAGAGCTGGAATCTAGGAACTCTGGTCTGCTTCATTTTCCACAGTGCCATTTTAAATATCTGGATCCAGTTGGACTTGCTAATGGAGTTTATTTATTTATTTATTTATTTATTTTTAGGTTTTTGGAGACAGGGTCTTGCTTTGTGGTTCAGGCTGGCCCTGAGCTCAGCCTCAAACTCACATCACAGCAATTCTCCTGCCTCTGCCTCCCAAGTGCTGGGATTACAGGCGTGAGCCACCACGCCCGGCACTGTGGTATGTGGTACTGGTTGCTGCTGGGTGTGGGTTTCCACACCCAGTATTGTTATGTGGTTACCGGGGAATCGAACCTGGGTCCTTGCGCTTGCAAGACAGGCGCCGGAACCACTGAGCTAACTCCCCGGCCCCTAATGGAGTTTATTTTAACATTTTTGTAGCACTCTCCTGTTTTCATTCAGAGTCTGAAATATTTTATTCAATATATTAATTATTTTGAGAGTGGAAATTCTTTTATTTTGGGACACACACTGGTAGAATTTGTAAATATTTGTAAAAGTTTCTAAACATTAATAATTTATTACAGAGCTTGTAGTTTTTTTTCTCTTTTGAGACAGGTTTTCACTACGTAGTCCAGGCTGGCCTTGGCCTCACGGTGATTCTCCTGCCTCCTCCTCTTAAGTGCTGAGATTAGAAGCACTATGCCTGGTTCTATTGTTTTTTGGAAACAGGTTTGTGGTTCAGGCTGGCCCTGCACTCAGCCTCAAACTCACATCACAGCAATTCTCCTGTCTCTGCCTCCCGAGTGCTGGGATTACAGGCGTGAGCCACCATGCCTGGCACTGTGGTATGTGGTACTGATTGCTACTGGGCGTGAGTCTCCACACCCAGTATGGTATGTGGTTACCGTGGATCAAACTCGGGTCCTTGTGCTTGCACAACAGGCGCCGGAACCACTGAGCTAACTCCCCGGCCCCTCTATTTTATTTTATTTATTTATTTATTTTTTTGAGACAGGTTTGTGGTTCAGGCTGGCCCTGCACTCAGCCTCCAACTCACATCACAGCAATCCTCCTGCCTCTGCCTCCTGAGTGCTGGGATTACAGGCGTGAGCCACCACACCTGGCACTGTGGTATGTGGTGCTGATTGCTGCTGGGTGTGAGTCTCCACATCCAGTATTATATGTGGTTACCACGGATCAAACCCGGGTCCTTGCACTTGCAAGACAGGCACTGTAACCCTGAGCTAAATCCCCGGCCCCTTTGTGGCTTTTTAAATGTGAAGTTTTTTTTTTTTTTTTCTTTTTGGCCAAAAGGAAGTGAACAGAGATGATATTGCCAAGCCTAGGTCATTCCCTTAACAGAAAGCTGCTTGCTCTTTACTTGCTCCTATTGGGATGTAGAAGAGCATGAGCATATACCCTGTGGACAAGTGTCACATCATGGGGGACAGTATAATAGGAACAGAAGAAATGAGTCTTAGGAGGACTTTGCAGAAGAGGGCCCCTAATTTTTACCTGGGAAAGAAACATAATTTTCACTGTGATTGATAATTTTGTTTCTACTTAATCAATATCTGAACTAATAAACGCTGGACAAGTAGAAAGAGAATGAGAAACTGGAGATATAACTCAGTAATACAGTGCTTGTTTAGCTTCTGCAAGGCTTTCTGTTCCACCCCCACTGCTAGAAAGAAAGAAAAAGGAAAAGAAGAAGGCAGCCAGATGTGGTGGCACGCAGCTGTAATCTCAGCCCTCAGGAGGCTGAGGCAGGAGGATCAGAGGCCAGACTGAATTACACAGAGGGACCTAAAAAAGGGGGCAGAGGATTTAGCTCAGTGGCTCCTGTGCGTGCTTAAAAACACAAGGTCCTGAGAGGTCCTTCTTTCTTTCTTTTCTTTTGCTACTGAGAATCAGACTCAGGACCTTGCGTTTTCAGACAGAAACAAGAACCACTGAGCTAAATCCCTGGCTGAAGCCTGCTTTTTCTATTTTTCTTTTTCTATTGATCCCTTGAGCTGGGATCTGAAGCAGAAATGAAGATCATAGGTATGTCAGTCAGGAGGGCTCTTCGTGCTTTCTGAGTTGACTCATGTTCACGCCAGTTAAGGGTAACCAGTAGCAAAATGGGGCTTTTGACTACAATGGACCAATTGCCTCTGGTGAATAACCTGCAAATCCAGCCCCAAGAACTAACTCTGGGTGATGGCTGCCCTTTCTCTGTCGTGTAGTCTGACTTCTTTGACTTCACTTACCTTCTAATTTTCTACGGCATCAGGGTTTTATGAGGTCTCACTTTGTAGTTCAGGCTGGCCCTGGACTCACCATGTAGCCCAGGCTACCCTTGAACTCAAGGCAGTCCTCCTGCCTCTGCCTCCTGAGTGCTGGGATTACAATTGTGAGTCACCACAGCCAGCACTGTGGTTTGTGGTTATTGGGGATTGAACTTGGGACCTTGCACTTGCCAGGCAGATGCCAAACGCCAGAACCACTGAGCTAAATCCGTGGTCCACAATCATGTATTTTAAATGAAACTCCCATCACATATAATTTGGCACACTTGATTTTTACTCTCCACCTCTCTGTAACATGTTGCATTCCAAAAAAGTTTTCAGTAAGATTTAGGGTGAAAAGAAGAGCCAAGCCATAAACCAGCAGGGGAGTAGGACAGATGTGCTCACTGTCAGGTGAAATTGAAACCTGGGAATCCGTGTAGGAGTGTCACCTTGGACCAGTTGTCCCTTGTTGAGCTATAAAAATTTTACAACTTCCTATTGCATGCAGGGATTTAAACTATGAATTCCAGACATTTGACTCCAGATCAAGAGATTTACATCTTCGAGTCTGTCTCGGGGAATCAGCTCTCAACCCGGAAACAGTTTCCCACCTCAACTCCCTCCAGAGCACAGTGAGGCAGTGGGCAGCTGCCGAAACAGACCCATCTTCTTGGTCTCAGCAGGCAAGAGGGTGTGGCCGTCACTGTACACGTAGAAAAGAGTATAGGAGCTTAACTGTTCTTGGGAAGCTCTTTGACTTTCCACCACAGGGCATTTTGAGGAAGTCTTCAATGTGGCAATCAAAAAGGATATTTCTATCAAAATTGCTAACTTGTCTACATTCCCACCAGTACTGTACACAATTATGTTTTGATCTTTCCAGAAGCCACACCCCCTTCTTGTAGTAGCAGAATCTTGTTTTTATTAATTTCAGCTGCTGTGCTTTGACAGGGCAGACCCAGCCATTACTCTTCTACAGGATCTACGACCAATTCTGGCCAAGCTGGAGCTACTGGGAAAATATTTTTTAAATTAATTTTATTATGAAATAGGTACATTTTTTATACATATCGTGATCACACTCAACACTGACAATTTGTACCAATGTATGATATGACTTGATTCTCATTTTTTCCCATTCTCCTACCCACTCTACAACCTTGACCCCCTATATAATAAAGCTTCATTTCTCTTTTTTTTTTTTGTTACTGAGGGAGAAACTATTATCCCCTGTGGCTCCGCTTTAGCTGACTATGAGGCTGGAGGACCAGATCAGTTTGGGAGCCAGTCAGGTGAGGAGCTATCTAAGAATGAAGTTCATTCAAAGGAAAACAGAGCCAAATGGTAAAGGATAATCTTGATGAAACTGGAAACCCCTGCAGTTGGAGTAGTTTGTCACTTACAACCAAACAATGTTTAATTAATACATGGGGGACTTCAAAATTATGTGTCAGCTCTGCAACATTTTGCCAAATACTATACCTAACCAGATGCTTCTTTTTAAAAATGTAGTTGTGCTTCATATTCTAGGAAATAACAATGATTCATATCTGACTATCCTTTATTCTTCTGCCCATTTTGCTACACAAGACAAAAGGTTACCTGTGAAAATTTAGGGGTGTGTGTGTGTGTGTGTGTGTGTGTGTGTGTGTGTGTGGGTGTGCGCGCGCATGTGTGTGTGTATGTGTTTCCCAAAGCCTTTGCACTGAGCTATATCCTCAGCCCTTTCTAAAGTTTTTATTTTTAAAACAAGGTCTTGATAAGTCACTAAATTGTCCAGGAGGTTGAGCTCAGACTTGCAATTCTCTTTCCTCTATCGCCAAGAGCACTAAGATTACAAACACGACGTGCAGCCCCACCTGGCAGGATTTAGGTTTCCTTTTTTTAATTTAGGAATCTATTTCAAAATCTCCCCAACCACTGTTTCAAAACCTGCACAAAGGTAGGCCTGGTGCCATATGCCTATAATTACAGCACTTGAGAGGCTGAGGCAGAAGGATCGCTGAGTTCCAGACCAGCTTGAACTACATAGCAAGATCCTGTCTCAAAAAAACAAAACGAAACGAAACAGCCTACACAAAGAGAAGGATAACTGATTTCCCCAACTGTGGGACTGACCAGTTACTCAGATAATGCAGTTACTCAGATGAGTGCAGAAGCCTTTACTGTATCAGCAAAAGAAGAATATCTTATTTCTGTATAACTTGCTGTGTATATGAAGGCATACCTTATGAACTTGTGAAATCATGGTCTAGTAACCTACGCCTCTTTAAATCCGTGTCATTCATGCTTTCTTTGGTGACTTCTGAAATTATTCCATAATCTTATTTTTTGGTTTTTATTTTTATTTATTTATTTTTTTTGTAGTACTGGGGATCAAACTCATGACCTTGGACTTGAAAGGCAAGGAGTGCTACCACTGAGTTTAATCCCTGGCCCTAATTGCATAATTTTATTCAACTTCTTTCTCCTGAGAGTAGAATCTAGGGTAAGGGACTTATCTATTTCAAAATATAAAAGAATGATTAGGAAAAAAATGGATAAAATTATATTGAAGTCTAATTTATTTACTTATTTGTTTTTAGTAAAATATTTATTGATGACCAGCGATGTGGCTCAGTGGTGTCTCACCTGCCTGGCAAGTGCAAGGCTCTGCATTCGACTCTTACCAGAAAGAAAAATCATCAGTACCTTTTAGATACACATAATGGTAACATTTATCATAGGTAATTTGTACTAGTGCATGATATATCTTTTTTTTTCCTCACCACCCCTCCATGTACAAAAGCTTGGTTTCCATTGATTTTTCTTTTTTTTTAATCCCTTTTTTGAAGTCTATTTTATAATGCCCAACACATTTTTTTTTTTTTGAGACAGGCTCTCATTATGTATTCCAGGCTGGCCTTGAACTCATTATGGAGGCCAAGCTGGCCTCAAACTTGCAGTGATCCTTCTGCTTCAGCCTCCAATATGTTGGGACTGTAGGTGTGTGCTGCCACACTTGGCCAATACTTTTCAAAATACTGTCTGCTTCAAAAATCCTGAAAATTAAACAATTGTTATTTTCCTGCTCTAGAGAAAGAATTTGAGTTCAGAAAAGTAAGGTCACTTAGAAAAGCCACACAGCAAATTAGTAGCTGATAAAAAGATTAAAACCAGATCATTACCCAACCCACTGTTCTTTCCTGTATAACTTTCCTTTAGAGACATAGTTCACTCTTTGTCATGGTGCGATTAACAC